>JAJOZX010005573.1:5000-295906 GCA_023014485.1 Bathynomus jamesi | reverse complement strand
TAAAGTGTTTAATGAAAAACAAAGTTATAATCCTGGAGATATAACAAACTGGGTGTGACGAGCCATGGTGCATCATTAGCAACTGCTTGATGGCTGACTCACTAGGTGCGCTGCACAGTATGTAATTATACTACATGTGGAGATGGCATGCAATATTTATCTGTTCAAATTTAGCCTTTTAGGTATGGCGTGGCTTAGCCACGTATATGCAAAACCATGTTTAACAAAACTGTGTAAAACAAGGGATTACCGTACTTGATTAGTTAACATGTGATACAGTGTTAATACATGAAGTTTGAAGGTCCTATAAACTTTCATTTCTATAGAGCTAGAACTAACCACTATATAATATAATACAAAAAGTCACAGACATAAAATTATAAGGCCTAGTGTTAAGTGAGGCTTCTAAACAAAAATATATAGCTACTAACTCTGTCACATACAAGTACTACCCTACCTATAATTAAGTTGGTTAGGCCTGTGTTTTCAGAATCAGTCAAACTTATCTTTTTAGAACTTACTGTATTGTATACACCCCATCTGTGGTGGAACTACACAAAAACTGCTAAGAATAAACTCTTACTTAAAATAATATTTTTTGGATGTTATGTAGGGAACCAAAATGTGCTTCACTGGTGTAGTGGTTAGCGTCACTAACTACGAATCCATTGACCCCAGGGTCGAGACCCAGTGATGGTAAGTAGCACACAATAAAACCCAGCTGTTCATCCTTCCACATAATAAAGAAATTCATTGGTAGATAAATGGGTACCCTGGGTAGCCTAGTGGTTAAGACTCTGGGCTGTTGGTGGGACATGGTTTGGATTCCATGTTAAACTGTAGATTTATGGTGGAGTGAAAAGCTTGACTTTTGTCAGAATGAACAATTCAGGCAGAAGCAAACCAAACATTACCAAAGGTGCAATGCAGTTTTATGTTTACTACATGTAACCTACCAACCAGCCAAATGTTAATTTGGAAGATGGGTCATTCTCTGTCAGATCAACCAGTGCCTAACACCCTCATCTCTCAGATTTTGCTGAAATTTGGTTTATAGGGAGTTTGTGGGCCCTGAATCCATTTCTGAAATTATAAGGTCAATCCGACCAACGGTTCAAGAGATATGACCTCGGGAAATTTGAGGTCACTTGTGAGGTCACTAACGTTTGGCGACCCATAACTTGGGTAATAATGGTCACAATTATATAAAAGTATATATATTTAGAATCAGAAAACGACAAGGAATCCAAATATGCAAGTTTAGAACTCTAGGTTGAAAAATAAAAAAGTTACACTGTAACCAAAATTTTGAGGTCATGATTTGACCTCTGGGGTATCAAATGAGAATTTTTTTTTTTAAATGTAAAAAATGAAGGCATAGGCATTGGCTATTAGAATCAGCAAAAAAAAGTTTGTTTATGTTAGTATTTTTCATGAACTAACATATAAGTGAACACCATATTCATAAGTTGTGCGTCAATTCTACCTATTTTTTCACACTTAAGCTCATAATTTGACCTATAGAAATTAAAATTACATTTTTTTATAGATATAAAAACAAAGGCAAAAAATGTAAATTGTATTTCACTGCTAATCTACACTGGCAATAATAGTTATAATAGTGAAAGGGGAAGACCTACTTAGAGGATTCATGTGCTAGCCTAATACAATTTTTGCATGCTCGATGCTCTCATCAATTTCTTTTTGTGGAAAAATGTATTGAATTCTGCTGCCCTCTCTTAGGGTAGGACAACTCATTACAGTTAATATATGATGTCCTGGCACTGCACATGAATCCTTGTTTGATGGATAATAATATGCACTTGATCCTGATGACCCAGAGGGATGTAGAAAGTTCACAGTGAAATCATTAAACTCTTCACAATATTCCTCCACAATTCCATACCAAACTTGCATGTCATAAATGCAGCCAACATACTCTCCTGGTTTGACACATTTTAGGTTACCAAGCATTGCAGGTTCATTAGTAAAATGACTTTTCCTTATTCTTTTCTTTTCTCCAATGCCACTTGAAATGGGATACACCATCAGTTCTTCCTTGTTTAGGGGAACAAATCTATGATATTTCTGAGTTCCAGGAATAGCCCTACTATCCTTGAATCGATGTTCCAACCATTCTTCTGCATCTTTCAAATCAGCTGTAGTTACAAAGAAAAAATTTATCTTCTTGCTCAAGTTTTCTTCACAAAACTGAAACATGTGTTCTGGTGTAAGAATTTGCCTCTCTGTAGTTCTCTGCAAACTGGCACGAGCAGTAGCTCTTTTCACTGTTCCTCCAATCCCATCACATGCATTTTTGCCATGGATGTAGCAAAGAAGTGCCATTCACAAGACAGACCAAAATAATCTTCATGGTAACAGAGATTTGTGAAGTTGTATCTGTTCTTATATTGGCCAGCACATCCATCTGAGAAATAGTGCACCTTCTTCAATTGTGGGCATCTGAATTTAACATATGTCATAAGCTTCAATATGAATGAGTAAACCATTATAGTGTTGTGTTTTAGTGATGCAGATAGAAACAGACACTAAAATGGCTAAGTTCCTGGTCTGCAGATGATCTATAATAGATGACAAAGGGTGAACTGTACACTGTGAATTGTCCCAGTGAAACCCTTGGGCAGCATCCTGGACAATGAAAGAATAATTCTCAGAGAAATCACCTACTATAACTACCTCGCTCTGAGGTGGTAGTGTTTCTTTCAACTGCTTGAAGTACTGTGATTGTTGCTGAGCAACAAAGTGATGATGAACCATGCAGGATATTTTCATGCTTAGGGATGATAAGTATCATGAAGTGGCTCCACCTTATCAACCATTGTACAACAGTCAACAGTCACCCATTGCTTGTAAGATATTTCATTTGGAGCTGATTTCACACTGTCAAGTAACTCAAGAAATCCAGGACACCCTCTTCTCTTGGGCAATCATTGCAAAGTTGCATCATGCAAGTCTCTCTTTCTGTACTGCAGACACTGTAATCCATAAGATTCTTGTATGAAAGACCTCTTTCTCCCAATGCAGCCAGCTGCAATTTTGGATTTTGATGGTATGTGCAGACACAGACAGAATGAGTCCCACCACTACCGCAAGCACACAATATGATGGCCGTAATTTTGCAAATGTGGAAAATCCTATTTTGGGATTCTTTTCATCATTTTTATATAGTTCAAACATCTCTCTTAAATTCCGAGGACCAATCATTTTTGCACCTTCATTGCACCTTCAGCACTGATAACTTTCACGCAATCCTTTTGGCCAGGACACATACGACTAACCTCTTCTGACTCATAGAATCTTCTAACTATATCTTTGTGTTCTTCAGATATCACTTTTCCTTTGCTCATTAGTGGAATCTTCGGAAGGATTCCATGTTCTGATTTAAGTGAATGGCTTCTTTTCACCATGTATGTTGTAGTTTGAAAGAAACTAGCTGTTTTTTCAATTGTGTATGGTGAGAGTGTCAATATTTGTAGTTTGTGATGGTGACATTTGCTCTCCAGGAATGACTGTTTCAATTCATTCATTAATTTGTCTAGATGTTTTTCAGATTTAGTTTCAGGTTTTGAAGTATCACTTACCTCCTCGGTAATTGAACACCATAACTGAGTTCTAGCCTCTCCTTCAGGTGTTTCTGAGCAGATGATAGCTTACCACGAGCCTTGCGCTTTTTCTGGCTTAATGACAGCCCTTCTGAAAAGAACAGAAAAAAAGGTTTCACACACCTGAATATTAGTAATTAAATATTAATTATAGTACCTTAAATGCTATATAATGGCTATATAGTAGATCAAACAGACCTTGTAGTAAGTATAAGTTATTATATTAATTTTATTACTTACTTTTTTTAACTGGTGTTTGGTCCAGAAATGCTAGAAACTGGTTCAACTGAAGTTGAAGGATTTTCCTTTATCAAGCAATCACTGTCATTGTCCAGATCTTGAATTGAAGAGATGTTACTCAAGCCACTGAT
This sequence comes from Bathynomus jamesi, assembly GCA_023014485.1. Classification (NCBI taxonomy): domain Eukaryota; kingdom Metazoa; phylum Arthropoda; class Malacostraca; order Isopoda; family Cirolanidae; genus Bathynomus; species Bathynomus jamesi. Next base: position 291,912 of record JAJOZX010005573.1, on the reverse strand, counting down.
AGTAGATGATTCATTTGAATCCTGCTCAGACTCGTTGTTTTCAGTGGTACTAAGTATAGTGGGGTTTTTCATTATCAGTGTCCAGCAGTTCACACACAACAATGAGTCTTTTTTCACTCTTCCAGCACATTTTTCAACAAGTACTCAGTCACTTTTTCTAAGATTGATTGTTATGCGTTTCTTGTGTTTTGAATAGGGTCCTGGCAGTATTTCAAGTGCCGAACCATTGTATTTTTGATCTGTAAAGATATAGGATTTACAATTAGGTAATATATATTTTTTAGAAAATATATAGCTATACACACTTAATATTTTAGGCCTTGATAGTCTCTGAGGCTCATTAAAACACCATACCCACCAGCCACCCACAGTGCTGGCTGGAACTGTACTAACCTGTAGACAAGGAATTTTGCAACTATCTGTGTTGATTCTGCACTTAGACAAGTAGCAACATGTTTCAACAGGTTTGTTTAGGCTACATGTGAGCTTAGTTTTCCCTTTCACTATTATAACTATTATTGCCAGTGTAGATTAGCAGTGAAATACATTTTTATTAAATTCTTGGAGCTTGAGGTCAAATTGATAGCTAAGATATAAAAAATTCTTGAAAATGACAAGCAATTTATAAATATGGTGTTCACTTATAAGTTAGTTACATGAAAAGTACCAACATAAACAAACTTTTTATGATTGTTTCTATTAGTCAAGAACTCTGACTTTGTTTTTTATATCTATAAAAAATGTAATTTTAATTTCTATAGGTCAAATTATGAGCTTAAGTGTGAAAAAATAGGTAGAATTGATGCACAACTTATGAATATGGTTCACTTATATGTTAGTTACATGAAAAATACTAACATAAACAAACTTTTTTTTGCTGATTCTAATAGCCAATGCCTATGCCTTCATTTTTACATTAAAAAAAAAATTCTCATTTGATACCCCAGAGGTCAAATCGTGACCTCAAATTTTGGTTACAGTGTAACTTTTTTTATTTTCAACCTAGAGTTCTAAAACTTGCATATTTGGATTCCTTGTCGTTTTCTGATTCTAAATATATATACTTTTATATAATTATGACAATTATTACCCAAGTTATGGCTCGTCAAATGTTAGTAACCTCGTGAGTGACCTCAAATTGCCTGAGGTCATATCTCTTGAACCGTTGGTCGGATTGACCTTATAATTTCAGGAATGGATTCAGGGCTCACAAACTCCCTATAAACTAAATTTCAGCAAAATATGAGAGATGAGGGTGTTAATTTCAATTTTTTTGGTTGATCTGACAGAGAATGACCCAGAATGTAATTTCATTGCTAGGGTCACAAACAGCTCTAATGTGTTATTGTACAATGTTCTGTCTTCACATACTGTGTACAGTACTTTTCACCTATATGGTAGTCTTTGTTTAGACAACTGCTAGTGTACAATGCCTTATTTTCATAATGTAGCAAAGATTGTATTTGTATATTAGGTTAAGTGTATAGTAAGATTGTATTTGTATGTTAGGTTAAGTGTATACCTAGTAAGATTGTATTTGTATGTTAGGTTAAGTGTATACCTAGTAAGATTGTATTTGTATGTTAGGTTAAGTGTATACCTAGTAAGATTGTATTTGTATGTTAGGTTAAGTGCTGTGGATTGTGAATGATTTACAATAATTTTTTATTTTTTTTTAATTAATCATGCTGTAGTAAGCCTGTTACCTCCATTTGTATTAATTTAAATTTTTTTATTTCAGACACAAGATATTTCACATGTTAAAGTTTTACCTCCAAAGTCCAACACTGGTTCAACTAGTACTGGTACTACAAATTTTATCCCTCTTACTGGTAAAATCAACACTGTACCAGTATCAGCAGGACTTAAAAAGGTTAGGCTTTGTGGCTTATAGGTTATTTTGTATGTTGATTCAGTCTCATCTATTTATGTAAAGGTTTGGGTAACTAATGGACAATTAAACTACCACATCTGTTTTAACATATTTTTGCAGAGTTAACGTAGTTTCAGAGAAGTTACGAAAGTATGTAAGTGGTAGATAACTTTATGTAAACTTAGGCCAAGGTTGTGTTGTTGTAAAAATTTTTAACTGTAACCTAGGTTGTGGGCATAGTAAACTTTTTCTGAAACTAAATGACATTCATTATTTACAAAGTTATCTTTAACTATTTTTTGCAGGAATCTTCATTACCAACCAGCTTCACTTTAACAAAAACAGCAAAACTTTCTGGAGGAAGCAATATAACTTTTTCCCCAAGGCCTACAGTAAACTCAGTGACAAGCAAACCTCGGGCTTCTATTTTGGGAAATAAACTTACACTATCTCCTGCCATTACCAATTCAGCAAATATTCCAATGAACCCAAACACTAAATCAATAAAGGTTTCCCTTAGCAGTAACCGTAATTTGGGAACATCACCCACACCATCAATTTTCAAGACTACCACCTCCATTAGCTCTTCTAATGTAATTGTGACACAAGGTATGCTGGGCTTGTACTATAAAAAGATTGAAAAATTCAGAAACTTAGGTGAGAGGTCAAATTCTTAAAATGTCATTAATTTAAAACTAAAAAAAATGCTTAATATACAGGGTGATCAAAAAGTTTCTCCGCAGTAGTAATAAGATATTTACTTTATTGAAATTTTACATAAGGAGATATAAGAATTCTATAAATGTAATGACATATCATTGTTACCTGTTTAGAGTAAGTGCTGGAAGTGTACGATATCGTACAATTTTCATTAAAATATCTAACTTCTTGTATGATTACATTTTTGTCTTAGAGTCATAGTTGCGGAGTGACTTTTCGATCACCCTATATTATCGTAATAAATCTCTGATGCCCTCAGATTTTAAAAGCAAATTGTATTGCACAATTTGTAAAAATGAATATGAGCTTTCAGTTGATAATACTCAGTAGTTAACCAATAGCTCAAATAATTCCATCATGCTCATTAGAATAAGGAATACCCTTAAGCCATTTCATTTATTTCAGTCTCTTCATCCACTCAAAATATTTCTGGTAATACAATAACTTTTGTGGGTTCAGGATCTCCATCAGTCACTCCTCTTATCTATTCCCCTGCACAAGTACGCAACCCATCTATTCTCTCCCAGATCCCTCCCAAACCACCTAAATCAGTCATTCTGCAGTCAAAAATTCTAACTGGACCCAAGACCAGTTCACCAAAAGTTGTCTCCCAAAAACTTTTACCAGTTACTTTACCAGTAAGTTTGTTTTTCATTCTCTGTCAGTCTGTATGATTTTGATTTTGTGGAGTTTTGAAGTGCAATGAAGTAATTATGAATTATGGTACTAGACCAATTTTATAATCTAAATATTAATTAGACAGCTGGAGTATATAAAAGATTAGATACAAGTTAAAATGCAATTAGAGAGGCTCAATAGATAAAGATTTTTACTTTTCAAATACAATAATAAACACTGATTTTTTAAAATTTAATGAGGCAACGCTTAAGATGAAAGCAAAAATGGCGAGAGAGAAGTAAATCTGAATTTGGAAGAGAATGAGTGCAGACTGTTGCATCTGATGTATGTTGTTGATGTGGTGCTTCTGGGTGAATTGAAGAACGAAATGAGAGCAGTGATAAGTTTTGTAAACATTGTGAAAGGAGATTATTGAAAGTGAATGTAAATAAAAGCAAGTTTCTTGTTGAGAGAGAATTTGAGTCAGCATGTAATATGGTAAAGAGAAAAGATTGAAAATTTGAAGGAATTTAAATATTTTGGCTGTTTGATCAACAATAAAGGTAAAAGTAGATTGGAATTTGAAAGTAGAGTGCTCGAAAATCATGGGCTTGATGAAAGACCTAATATGAAGGAAGTACTTGAGTGTATTGTTGCCAGTAGATGGGAGATACTTGTTTGGTATGATAGTTGAATTGAATTGAATAACCTTTATTAATAATAAAATAAATACATAGGTCTTACAATTTACAATGACAAATAATTGTGAAGCTGGACTATTTATTTAATTTAATTTGGCCCTTAAGCTTTAGGCTTTATTGGGCACTTATTAAAAATGAAACATAGTTATTATTAATAATAAATAAATCATGAATAAGTATTATTAATAGTTAAGGTATGTATTAATCTTAAATTATCATTATCGATATGACAAATGCAAGGTCATTATTGAAGGTATTATACCATACAAAGAAATCAATATTATACATGAGAGATAAGAACTGAACAATCCCAAGTAATGTCTCTCTAATCCTAGATTACACATAAGAAGTGAAAAAACAATAGTAATGTACATTAATCTTAGATTTTGGTTAGTATGCCATTAATAATCAGGATTTCAACTTGGTTTTAAACAAATTTACAGTCACAATATTTTTTATACGAGCATTTAAATCATTCATAGTTTCAATCCAATGAAAATGGGCACTTTTTTAGATGAAGATAATCTAAATTGAGGTATAACATGCTTTGATCTATTTCTGGCCTGATATGAGTGAATTTACCAATCTATTTATCCATTGTAAGTTAATGATTTGTTCTTACAGTTATAAGTAAAATGTGCCAGTTTGATTACATCATCGAGCTTTAATAGTTTTTAAATAATGCACTAGAGTGGTGAAGGAAATAAGCATCAGATAATAACCGTACAGTATTGCTCTTTTTTGGTTAACAAAGATACTGTTTCAAGTGTTGTTAGCAGAGTTTCCCCAAACAAGGGTGCAGTGTGTGTTATATAAGGAAGAACAAAAGTATGATAAAAAGTCGGTAAAACCTGTTTAGGGATTACATTTCTAAGTTTAAACACTATAGCAACGCTGCTTGAAGTCTTTTTGCGATATAATTTACGTGATCACTCCATTGCAAATTCTTACCTAGCATTACACCAAGAAATTTTGTTACAGCGATTTCATCAGCATTAAGTTCATCAAGATACACGTTTCTTTTATTAGTAAAAATCATGAAATTTGTTTTACTGGTATTTAGGAAGAGTTTATTGGTGGTCAGTGAGAAATCATTGTAATTACACAATATAATTACAATGTAATTACAATTACACATTGTAATTACACAGATAAATTCTGAATTAAAAACTGGGTGATTACAAATGATCTTCCCGATTTTAAACATTTATTATGAAAAAACAAACGAAGCTACAGCGAAAAGCAAGAGAGACAAATAAAGGACTCAAAAAGTTTCATTTACAAGCCATTGAAGTTCAATATGAGCTCCTTTTGTGGCTCTGCAGACGTCAAAGTGGTATTCTGTTTCCCTCCATACATTTCGTAGCATATCTTACTGAACTTTTCTAACAGCCTCACATTTCTTTTTCTTGAAAATGTTCCAAAGTTGTTGCCATTGGTGGAACAAGAACTTAATTTTTGACCTAGCCCCGGAGGAAGAAGTCAAGTGGGGTTAGATCGGGCGAACGAACCAGCCAAGGAATGGGCCCCCCACGCTCGATCCGACGATCAGGCAATTGCTCATTCAGGAATGTTGTAACCTCAAAAGGAGCTCATATTGAACTTTAATATATTGTGAATAAAACTTTTTGAATTCTTCTTTATTTGTATATCTTGCTTTTTGTTGTAGCTCTGTTAGTTTTTTCATAATGTTTAAAATGGGGAAGATCATTTGTAATCACCCAGTGTATTCTTAGCTGAATTAACATCTTTGCAAGAAAAAGACAGTTGTATCATCTGCAAACATTATGAAGTTCAGTATATCAGATGAATGTGGAAGGTTATTTATATATAATAAAAATTACAGTGGACCCAGAACTTGAACCCTGTGGCACACCATGTTTGACAAGCGATTTAGTTGAGCAAACCATATTTACTGATACAAAATATCTGTTGGACAAATAACTTTTAAACCAATCACTGATTGCTCCCCCAAAGCCGTAACAATATAATTTAAGTAGAATATTATGATCTATTACATCCAAATGCTTTACTCAAATCCATAAATATTGATATCATTATTTCTTTGTTCTCTAGCTATATTCACATTTTCCATAAGATTTAAAATAGCCATTTCCGTTTTATTATTACTGAAGTCATATGGATTTGGAGATAATAAATTGTAGGATTCTAAATATCATTGCATTCTACTTTTTACAATTTTTTAAAAAACTGTCGAAAGTGAGAGCAGCAGTTCAGGTGAATAATTCAAAATGTATATGATTTGTGTAAAACTGACTGACCGTTTGAGAAATGGTTCGGTTAAGGTATGGAGTGAAAAAGTCAGAGATGAAAAAAGAGAATGTTATGTTTGTATGGTCATGTGAAGAGACTAAATAAAAGTAGAATTTTAAAAAGGTGTATAATAGTGAGCGTGACATAACACAGGCCTGCGAATGAGAACTTTGTAAGAGTTGTTTTCTTACTAATAACTAATTTTACATAATTCAACTACGTTGATTTCGAATAAGGTGTCCATTTCATTCTATCACGTAAGGATTTTCTGCAAACTGGAAGGGAAAAAACAACAACAAAAATAAATATTTATTTAAATTTACATTAGGTACCTATTTCGCTTTGTTATACTAATTACAAATACAAACAACTTTAAAAAGAAGCAGACTATTAACGTCAATTACATATTCATCTTTATTTGTCCTGAGTTTTCTTGAGATCTATGCCTTTTAGTCTCGAATGTACACGCCGTTCCTTTTCTTTTATGTAATAATTCTGGAGAGCAGTAATCAGCCATCATGCTGATGTCCCACCTTCCCTGATATCTCTCCTCCATTTCTTTGATGTCTTGGTGAAACCTTTCTCCTTGTTCTTCGCTGAGTGCTCCGAGATTCTCAGGGAAGTAATCCAAGTGTGAACTTAAGAAATGTAATTTTAAACTCGTATTACAACCCAACTCTTTGAACTTATTTAGCATATTGTTCACAATGTTTTGGTAATTTGGGTCCTTGTTCCCCAAAATTTGCTGTTAACATCCTTAAAAGCAATCAACGCTTCCTTTTCAAGATTAATTGTTCTTTCAAAGTGTTCGTCCAAAGTCAGTTTTCTAATCTGGGGACCAACGAAAATTCCTTTCAATTTTGCTTCCGAAAGAGTTGGGAATTTACCACACAGATGCTTAAAACAATCTCCATCTTCGTCCAAGGCCTTAGTAAAGTAAATTGCTTCATCAAGCCCAATTTTACGTGAAGCGAAGGTAAAAGAACTTTCTTCGTGTCAACCAAACTTTCACGTTGAACGTTTTTAGAACCAGGTGTCAGGTTGACTCTGCGTGGCCATTCCTTTTTCATCCAGTGCTGAGTTCCTGCTCGGCTATCCCATTCACACAAAAAGCATGGAAACTTCGTATAATCTGGTTGTTGATCTAACAACATACAAATCACTTTTAAGTCTCCACAAAGTAGCCAACTGTGTTCTTTGTATTTAACCTTAACTAGAAGAAACTCAATATTTTCGTACGTTTTCTTCAAGTGAACCGACTGAGCCACAGGAACGAATGCATACAAGTTACCGTTGTGAAGGACACCACCTTTTAGACTTCTTTTGGTGGAATCAATGAAAAGTCTCCACTCATTTGGGTCATAGACTGCAGCGCCTAGCTTAAGTATTAGTTCCGAAACATTGTTGCAATATACCAGTGAATTTTCTTGAGAAAAATAGTGGATGAATTCTTTTTCTCGATTTCTGTACCAGTAAAATGACGTTCTGGGAGAAAGCAAGTTCTTTGCACGAAGTCTGGATCCCAAAATCTCTGAAAATCCTTCGGGAGACACAGATCTCTTACCAAATCATTAAGTTCACTTTATGTAGACAATTGGGGTTCACCAGATGTTTCGGTTTGAAAACAATCGATATCATCATTTCCATCGTCATCAGACACCGAATCAGATGAAGTTATATCAAGAGTATTTGGTTTAGTAGGTACAAGTATACCAGGTCCATGAGCAACAGGTCTTATAGCAGACTGAAAGTTTGGATAAGAAATTTCCTTTTAATTTTTAGTATTGTAGCCTTGCACGTTACATGAACAAAAATAGCAGTCATTGCTGTGATTTCTAGGCTCACGCCAGACCACTGGAATCCCAAAAGGTAAAGAGTCCTTTTTACCTCTACTCCACAGTCTAAGTTGTTCAACACAAACTGCAAACTTTATGTGGAGCCCATGATTTGTCTTGATCCCCAAGTTTCATTCCGAAGTAGGCATCGTATACTTTCTTGACGCAGTCTCTAATATCTCGCCTTTGTTTTTTTCACAGTAAATTTTCCACAAATATAACAGAAAATGTTTGGGCTATTTACACACCCTCTGGTTGCCATAGCGACAAATAAACAAATTTCAAAAGAGAAATATAGGCACCGCGCACCTTTGAATGATAAAGAACTATAACCTCGCACGCACTAGACAGACTGACTTATCTCGTGGCTTCTCAATCACTTACATACTAGCGGTGCGTTTCTCGAATGTTCTAGAAGACGCTATGATGTCACTTCTGATCTGGAAGCATTTATAAGCAGTAGTTTTTAATCAAAATTTAATTGAGTCAATTTTATTGATAATTATTTACATATGTAATATGACATTTTGTGAAAAATCTGTACGTGATGGCGAAAAATAAATATTTTCGGAGTGAGCGTGCAAAAATTACTATACGAGTGATAAAATATTTCGGACAAAACCATCGCAGGCCTGTGTAATTGGTAAATTGTGAAAAAACTTGTTTGGTAATTGATATAAATGTGGCACAAAAGTTACAGAAACCAGGAATGGTTTGTGAGGTGTGTGTAAATGAAAACCTTGATCTCGCTCGACGTGCCACTGCAAGTGACTTCCAACCCTTTCATGAAAGTTAACGCTTGATTCCTGAGGTCGGAATGGTACCTTATTTCGAGTGGTGATTCTTGCGTATCCTTGTGTGTGCAAATGATTTGAGTGCATCTTGTCACAAGGTAAGTTTTTTAGATAATGTATGGATGATTTTTAAAGGAAACGTAAATTATTCCACATCTAAGTACCTCCTCTTTGGACGTTTTCTGTAGCATTACTTGGTAACAGAAACTTAATGTAGAAATTAAAATTCCAGGCAAAGCAATCTAATCCAAATAAAACCGTCGTCTCCTATGGAACTCTTTTGTCGACTGGAGTAAATAGCACCTCAGATTCATCAGGTGGAGTGAAGAGAGATTCATTTGGCACTCCTAAAAGAGAAGGGGGCAATTATAACTCCTTTACTCCCCCGCCCCTGATACTCCAAAGTGGGGGTAACGCTAAGAAGTTGGGAAACAAGAAAACGGGTCCGACGACAATCAGCATCGTTACTGGAAAGGTTTGTTCCAACTGTGTCCGTTCGTTACATTTTATTTAAATCAAGATTATTAATCCCAATAGAAGTATTTATAGCTGTTCTCTCGTCATTTTTATGACATTTTATAGACAAGTTTTTCATGGCTAGATTCACACAAGTTATCATATACTTTAAGGTAGAGAGAGGTAAGGGCCCCCGAATCTGGGCTAACTTAGCCAGAGTCAGTTAAAGGGGAATGGCCGGCCCGCTGCTTCGTTGTAACCTAAGATACAGAAAAGACAACCGCCCAGCTCACGGGACTTCGAACCCACGACTCAGTGGAGTCTCAGCACTGCTGGGCGGCGCCCTAACCGATCGAGCCATGAGACGCTCGATTAAGTTAGGTTAAATTGTTAATTTGTTAGAATGGCGATATAATGTCCTTTCGACGAAATGTGTACAAGCCCATCTTTATCAGTATATGTATATCCTCTAAGTTTTCTGAGAATTGTCCATTAGTTAAGTGAATATTGTCAATTACAAGAAGTTGAAGACTAAGTTGTTCTTTTTACAGTTGCAACAATGTTTTAAGTTGGAATTTTTATTTGTCTGTATAAAGGATGTGTTCATAAACAGAAAATTTAAATATTTAGATGAAAACCGGAAAGCGCAGTTATTTTACCAGTTCATATTAATGATATGTAAAGATAAACTAATGTGCGAGTTAGTTATATTTGAAAACTAGCTATGTCGTGGTGACGTTGCAATACTGCTTCCCGGTAGATCGGCAAAGTGAAGAGAAGTTAGATCGGTTTAGTAGTTGAATGGGTGACCGTCCTCCGTATTCTGATAATGTAGCGACCCGTAGTTCGGATTCCACGTGAAGCTGTAGGTGCCCCCCCCCCCATCCCCCGTCATATGACTTCGGATGTTGCGAAGGAAGTTAAACAATTCAAAACGTTATTATTAGTTGTATTTGAAGTAAATTAAGCTTAAGCTAGGATTGTTTCGAACGTAAGCTTATTCTGTCATCCAGAACTTAAAGAACCTTGGTGAAGATTTATAAAGTTTTCACTTGTACTAGGGGCACTCGATATATTTTGCCTCACCCTTTTTTCTGAGCTAAATATTAAGGCCATGGGGCTGAAATGTCTTTTGGGCCGTAAGTTTGAACTTTCTACGCTTCACATAACCGGATTTTTCCAGTTTGAACCTCCCCTCCTTGTATAAAACCGCTTTTAAACGCCCTTGTATAAAACCGATGGTTAACGCAGTTTCGAAAATGGCGTCTGACAGTGATGTGCGTCGTAAACAGAGCTGTTATCGAGTTTTTAACCGCAGAGAAGGAAACCGTTGGAAATACTCACAAACGTCTACAAAACGTTTACGGAGATGCTGTTGTTGATCGAAGCACAGTTGGACGCTGGTCTAAACGTGAGAGATCATCGGAGAGAGGGAGAGCCAGCCTCGATGATGAGCCACACAGCGGTCGCCCGGCATCGGCTGTGACATCTCACACTGTGCAACGTGCTAACAGCATCATTCGATCAAATCGGCGCGTCACATACAAGGAGCTATCACTGGAGCTAGGAATTAGTGAAGGAAGTGTGGATACGATAATTCAGCAACTGGGATACTCAAAAGTGTGTTCACGGTTTGTTCCTCGCGAACTGACTGAAGATGACAAAGCCCAAAGAAAAGGAATTGCTTCTGAGTCATTGGTTCGATACGAGACAGAAGGGGATGACTTCCTTTCACGAATTGTTGTGACGGGATGAGACTTGGGTACACCACTCTGAACCTGAAACGAAACGCCAATCCATGGAGTGGCATCACGCAGACTCCCCACGCAAGAAAAAGTTCAAAATGGCTCCCTCTGCAGCAAAGGTTATGGCCACCATCTTCTTCTGGGACATGAAAGGGGTGATTCTGGTGAACATTATGAAGAAAGGACAAACAATCAACTCAGAGGCATATATTGCTACCCTACAGAGACTCCAGAGACGTATAAAGCGAGTTCGACCAGAGAGAAAACTGAAAGATGTCCTTCTTTTGCACGATAGTGCACCACACAACAGTTTGCAAACAAGAGAGGCCATCACAAAAATGTGCTTGACTGTGTTACCCTACCCTCCATACAGCACGGATCTGGCACCTTCAGACTTCCATTTGTTTGGGCCAATGAAGGATGCTATTCGTGGAAGAAAGTTTCAGAGTGACGATGAGGTTGTTGAGGAGGTTAAGAGGTGGCTCCAGCAGAACCCAGCGGACTTTTACCAGCAAGGAATAAAGGCCCTTGTTTCGAGGTGGAGGAAAGCCGTAGAAAAGGATAGAGACTATGTGGAAAAATAAAAACTTTTAAAAAAGGTATGTAACTACTTGTGTACAAAATTTCTGGAATTTACAAGGAAATTTGGAAAGGAAAAAAAAGGTTGGGCAAAATATATTGAGTGGCCCTCGTATGTCAGTTTGAATTTTCTTTAGATTGGTAAATGTTCATTCTTGCCAAAATAAAAATGTGACATTTTAGCTGGATGTGTGTGGTTGACTTTGAAAACAGAGGAACTAACCTCAAATAAGGAGAACCTGGAACTAGAATTATTAAAAATTTTGACTTTGGTTCTTTTAGCATAGGAGTAGTAGTAGTATTATACGGTATGCAGGCTTTTCCGTATTGGAAATTGTATGCGCTATTCCGTCTTCACATTGATGGAATGTATCAGTGTTTGGTGGGAGTAAGAATGAGATGGAATAACTTGGATCTTTCCTGTATATTGTCATTATACCTATTGAAATCTCATTTTAAGTACTGATTAGTCTCGACCCAGACTCTAGCTTGGAATTGTGAGCTTGAACTCAAGGCCTAACTTCAAAGGTCATAATTAAAATTTTTAGTTGTTCATGTGAGTATTTTGCGTGTTAATGTTAAGCTTCTTTTTCACCTGTTGATGTGTCACTAAATGTAATATTTTCTTTATGAAAGGTGATTGAATGGGGACCCATTGTCTCGACTGACGTGCCACTAGAGGCACTTTCCGATTCTTTTCACGAAAGGTAACGCTTTGTATCTTCTTTCCAGTGGTAATTAAGTGCGAAGTACGTTATGCTCGTAAATGGATTTGTGTGACTAGATTGGAGTTTTAGCGTTGCCACCACTTTAGGGAGAATGATGTAAAAAAAATGGGTTTTTGATGATGAAGTGTGTATGTAGTGTTTTAATTATATTTATTACTTGATTAGTAATGTTAATTTTTTCTTTTAACAGTCTCCAAGTAACAGTAGCGGAATAAGTGTCTACCCTTTGTCGAGGACTAATAACTTGAACAAACCTAACATGGTCAACTTTAAAATCTCCAATGGACAAATTCAGTCAGAAAATGCAGTTAGATTTGATGGTAAGATAACATCTTCGTAGGCATAATCTTTACTGAAAACGAGACTATGTATAGTTTCTGTCTTTCACATCTCCATCAGGAAAATCCTGGTCGATAAGCTCTGCATATATTCAATACTGGCCATACAGCCTCTTTATAAGAAATCAGTGACACATCAGATGCAATCTTTATTCTGGGTATACATTGCACATTATGTGCGTGCATAAACTGTACGCATGTCTGACGCGCGTGTTTGATGAATTTTTGATAACACAGACACGTACTTCACTGTACTTAGTCTTTGAGTTTCTGAAGAGAGACTGATCACATAAGCATTAAAAAATTACTCTCCTATCCTTGGATTCTATCGCCGGAGCTTCGCATCGTTTTCTTCTCATTTTGTTGTCCACTTCTTTCCTTGCTCGTTTTCAGTTTCTGATGTAATCCCCCAATCGTAATATGAAAGTAAAATCAGCCACAGTTAATTATTCACTTACGCCCTCACTGACAACTAATTTTTGCCGTGCTCGGATTCAATCTGTCGTGGCCACGTCGTAACACTGTTTCTCGTTCGATCAAAAAGGTTAAGCGACGTTTGGTCTGATCAGTAGTTGGATGGGTAACTGTCCTCTGGGTTCAGGTGATGTAGCGACCCCTAGATGTTTAAGATCCCATGTAAACCTGCAGGTACCCTCCTCACATTTATGTTCTCTCAAACCCACCAGGGTAGCCTAGTGGTGAAGTTGCAAGGTTGTTAACCTGAGGGTCCGGGGTTCGATCTGTTGAACCAGAAATAAGATTTCAACGATTATGGTGCTGCTTCTGTCTTCCTCGGTAGGGTAGTGGTTCGGATCTCTCGGAAAAACTATAGGTTCCCTCCAGTGTATGACCCCCTACCCATCCTGACTGTTAGCGCGGAGGCTAGCTAAAGCCACTCTGAGTGATATATATAAATATAATATAAAATACGGAGACAAGTAAAACGTGCAGCACAGAGGAGGGTTCGTCCCTGCGTCCCCGGGCCACGTCTCAAGTACGTTTCTATATCCAATACACCAACCAGGAAACAAAAAAAAAAAAGATTTCCTTCAAGTATATATTTTTTTTTTTTAAAGTTCGGGAAGAACCGATTCGCCTCTATTTAAAAGGGCATATCTCGGCGGAAAAACAAAGAAAAAGAGAGAGGAAAGACAGAGGAAAAAGAAAGGGTGGAGGGGACAGTCGAAGTGGAAAAAGACCAAGGATGACAAGGACTGCAGGGTCGAGCCCCATCATCCTTGGGTGCTAGGGCCGGGAGGGCGCACGTGAAACCTCCAGGAACAAGCACGTACAAACGAGCACAAAGAGCACGAGCTTAGAACCCCCTTGCGGGGCCTTCAAGTATATATATATATATATATAAAATGTGACCATGGTATAATAGCACATAAAATTAAAGACATGGGAATAACAGGCAAAGTGGGAAAATGGATCTACAACTTCCTTAGTGATCGTCTGCAGGTCGTCAAAATTCAAGGTATATCATCATCAGAATCGGAAGTACGCAGCTCAGTACCACAAGGGACAGTACTGGCCCCACTCCTGTTCATTATCATGCTAACAGACATAGACAGCGGAGTAAACAGCAATAGTATAGTAACATCCTTTGCAGACGATACAAAGATCAGCAGAAAAATCAGCGATGTACATGACGTGGAGGCCTTGCAGAGGGACACGAACAAAATATACAAATGGTCAGAAGACAACAACATGTCATTCAACGCCGAGAAATTTCAGCTCTTGAGATATGGTAGAAAAGAAGAACTTAAACAGACTGCATATTATGCTCCAGATAGACAGGAAATTCAGAGAAGCATGAAAGCGATTGATCTCGGGATAATAATGACAGATGATGCGAAATTCGAAACACAAAATCAGATAGCGATAAATAAAGCAAAAAGAGTCGCCGGACAGGTTCTAAGAACGTTCAAGAGAAGGGACAGGACAGTAATGATTCCCTGCTAAAAACACTGATTATACCAAAACTTGAATACTGCTCAGTTTTGACGTCCCCATATAAAAAGGAAGAAACTAATAAACTAGAAGAAACGCAAAGGCATTTCACAGCCAAGATTGATGGCTGCAAAGAACTCAACTACTGGGAAAGACTACGTAAACTAAATCTGTACTCACTGGAAAGAAGAAGAGAGAGGTACATCATAATCTACATATGGAAAATGATCGAAAAACTGGTACCAAACCTAAAACTAAACCCAATTACCATTCAAACAACACTGGAAAATAGGAAAGGCAGAATGTGTAGTGTTCCCAAATTAAAAGCACGACAAGGGACCTCCTCAACCCTGAAGGAAAATAGCTTGGTTGTCAGGGGGCCAAGACTTTCAACCAGCTTCCTAAGGACCTCAGAAACGTAACGGGGTCACAGTTGAAGTCTTCAAGAAAAGACTGGATGCCTGGCTCAGGACAGTACCAGATGAGCCGGGCGTGCCTGGCTATGTACGGTGGAGAGCGCAAGAAAGCAACTCGCTCCTCCACCAAGCCAGACCTAGAGGCGGGGCCACCAGCTTGACCTCCGTGTGAGGGGAGACCAACACACGAAACAAATAAGGTTCATAAGGTAAGGTGTATATATATATATATATATATATATATATATATATATATATATATATATATATATATATGGGATGAATGATACAAACCCACAAGGAAAAAGAAAAATTATTCCAAGGTCTTTCGTGTATTCCCTGACGAGGTGTACTTCTGAATACACGAAAGACCTTGGAATAATAATTTTTCTTTTTCCTTGTGGGTTTCTATCATATATATATATATATATATATACAGGGTGTCCGAGAATTATCTGTACAATTTTTGGCTGTTATTAAAAGTCAACCATGAAGTGTAGAAATTCCAGTGTTGTCCCATTTTACAGAGAATCTCATTAAGTTTTTTCTGATACGAAGTTTTGACAAGTTTTTTAGAAATTCCTGTGTGTCCGAAATTTATCTGTACAATTTCATCTTTTAATAAAATTCTTGATAACACACGTAAAATTCTTAAACAAGATTATTTAGAATCTGTATTTTCAAATGTTTCTTTTATTAAAGTAACGTTGTTACAAACATTCGATATGTGCACCATTAGTGATTCGCAAAACATCCAATCGATACTCCAAATGTTGCCATGTACGCTGCAGCATATCCACATCAATTCGCTCAATAGCAGCTGTGATTCTTGCTTTTAAATCATCAATGTCTGTCAGCCGCGTACATTTCTAAAAAACTTGTCAAAACGTGGTATCAGAAAAAACTTAATGAGATTCTCTGTAAAATGGGACAACACTGGAATTTCTACACTTCATGGTTGACTTTTAATAACAGCCAAAAATTGTACAGATAATTCTCGGACACCCTGTATATGCTGCAAACGCACAAGGAAAAAACGATTCCAAGGCCTTTCGTGTATTCAGAGCTACACCTCGTCAGGGAATCCCTGAATTCCCTGACGAAGTGTAGCTCTGAATACACGAAAGGCCTTGGAATCGTTTTTTCTTTTTCCTTGTGGGTTTGCAGCATTCATTCATTTCACGTGTTTAATTGTGAAATTCATCCCATATATATTTAGGGGGGGTCGAAATTTTGTATTCTTATTCTACACACT
The DNA here is from genome assembly GCA_023014485.1 of Bathynomus jamesi. Taxonomy (NCBI): domain Eukaryota; kingdom Metazoa; phylum Arthropoda; class Malacostraca; order Isopoda; family Cirolanidae; genus Bathynomus; species Bathynomus jamesi. The sequence continues at coordinate 275,627 of JAJOZX010005573.1, read as the reverse complement.
GCTCGGAGTTTCCTTTGGGCGCCTAAACAACATACGGTACTGTAATTACACCGCTATGCGCCCCCCCCCCCTACCCGTTGCATATGCCCCCCCTTTTTTTAAATTGAAATGAAATTGAAACCATTTCTTTGAATAAAAAAACCTGATAAATAACAAAGATTAAAGTAAATAATGATATAAGTAAAGTTAAAGTAAGTTTTATATATACAGGGTGTACATAAAGTCAGGATCTATTTTTGTGAAGCACTTGGAAATTATATTGAATTCAATCATAAAATGATAAAGTGGTAACATTTAATTATTTAATAAGAGTAGGATTCGACGTGACGCCCATCAGTATCTCTGCACAGTTCAAATCGTTCCGCAGCATTTCTAAACACATTCTGGAGCATTTGCGGGGTTATGTTATCCGCAGCAGTTCGTATACGTAAGTTTTCAAGACTCGTAATCTTCGTCTGATAGACGTGCGATTTGATAAAGCCCCATGCAAAGAAATCTAAAGGGGTTAAATCTGGTGATCTCGCTGGCCAAGGTCTGTTGCTTCCGCGTCCGATCCAGCGATTTGGAAAACGTCCATTTAGATAATCCTGAACAATTTTGGCACAGTGACAAGGAGCACCATCATGTTGATAGACGACGGTACTAACAATCCTATCCCCGTCGTCTATCAACATGATGGTGCTCCTTGTCACTATGCCAAAATTGTTCAGGATTATCTAAATGGACGTTTTCCAAATCGCTGGATCGGACGCGGAAATCAACAGACCTTGGCCAGCGAGATCACCAGATTTAACCCCTTTAGATTTCTTTGCATGGGGCTTTATCAAATCGCACGTCTGTCAGACGAAGATTACGAGTCTTGAAAACTTACGTACATGTATACGAACTGTTGCGGATAACATAACCCCGCAAATGCTCCAGAATGTGTTTAGAAATGCTGCGGAACGATTTGAGCTGTGCAGGGATACTGATGGGCGTCACGTCGAATCCTACTCTTAATTATTTAATAAATGTTACCACTTTATCATTTTATGATTGAATTCCATATAATTTCCAAGTGCTTCACAAAAATAGATCCTGACTTTATGTACACCCTGTATATATATATATATATATATATATATATATATATATATATATATATATATATATATATTGGAACTATGCCCTTTAAATAGAGGCGAATCGGTTCTTCCTGAACTAAAAAAAAAAAAAAAAAAAAAATATATATTGGAACACAGGTAGCTTTTTTCTCGACGACAGTACATTCAAAATAAATTTGTCTGTTTTTGTAACCAATTCTATCTTGTGATGCTTCTGTTACCACATTTACAGCATGTTCTACTCCCTGGCTGTGACAGGGAAAAGGAATAAGCTGAAGTGGTTCATTTCGAACTTTAAGATCATCATCATTTGTCAAATTCTGTAAAATAGGTGGAGGGGTGATGGTTTTGTTGTCCCAGTCGATCATGTTAGGATAATCGTCTGCTTCAAAGTTCAGTGTTTTTGGCAGCTCAAAATTTCTCGCATTGGTGCTCCTAGTTCTTGCTCGAATGATGTGCTGAAGAGCCAGCTCTCTGACCTCTCTTCTTGTGTCTGTTATCATTGAGAGTAAGATATTCTCTGGGTGGACAAAATAGGCGTTATTTCTGAGGACACGCTCCATAATCATCCGATGCTTTTTATCTAAGCCTTTAAGCAAGTGCATGATATACCAAAAATTAGATGCTCCCTCATTTGCTTTTGGATGAGACTTTATCCAAAACCAGCCTGGAGCGTAAACCAGCATTATAATTTTTACTAGGTCTTGGATGTTTTTGTCTGGATTCCGTGTAGAGACATATAAGCGCAGGATCGTGTTTGCTCGTGTTAGCCATCTTGCATGATGGAGGCAGAGCTGGGCACTTCCGCAAACGCTTCCGCAAACCGCAAATTCCGGAAGTGTTTTTCGTTTGCGGATTTGCGTTTGCGGCAAAGTCATCGCAAATTAGTGAATTTGCGTTGCGGAACTAAGACCGCAAACGCAAATCTTTCCGCAAATTTCCCACGTGGCCACTGGCCAAGCCCGCTAGTGCTGTGACGCTGCTGTCACTGGCCGCCAATTGGCTGGCAGGCAGCGCGTCAGTTACTGGAGGAGGACGACTGAACTTGTTGACAAAGCCAGAGGCGTACCCTTGTAGAGGCTAGAGGGGTTGAGTTGTACGGTGAGTTCAAGTTGTGTACAGTCACAGTGTTAACTTAATTTAACTTGTGTAATGTAATGTGTGTACAGTTACTACAGTTACAGTACAGTCTTCTCTAACGTGTCTAAGTCTCAAAATTTATGAAATTCAAATGATTAAATTTATTATTTAATTTATTTACTATTTACTTGCAGGAGGTGTTTTTGTTCAATATAATATATCAATATATGTAGTATTTTTATTTCTTCTACAATAGTGATTTATTGTAATAAATTATTTAGCCTTGTTTTTAATAAAAACAAGGCTAAAACATTAAACATTAAAAAGATATAAAAACTTTTTATACCTCTTTAATGTTTGGATACTTTTTATAGTTAAAATTGCGATTGCGGAATTTGCGGTTTGCGGAAGTGTTTGCGGAAGTGCCCAGCACTGTAAAAATTGGAAATATGGTTTGCGTTTGCGGATTTGCGTTTGCGGCACCAAAAATGGCAAGCAGTTTGCGGATTTGCGGTTGCGGAAGGTAAGGTTTGAGTTTGCGGATTTGCGATCGCGGAAGTGATTTTGAGTTTGCGGTGCCCAGCTCTGGATGGAGGGCACCTGGGGATCTGGTGGCTAACGCTTGTGAGATGCGTCCAGATTGTATGCTAATGCACATTTCATACATATATTTTTGTTCACTGCTGAAACTTTTAACAATATCGGCCGAAACTTCTTTAATATTGCCCTCTACAGGGGTACAATCAACTATATCCAGTTTGGTCAAATCCTCCCGGAGTTTATTTCCAAGAGAACCTTTGAAGGTGTTTGGTCCCGAAGTTTTTCCATCAATTGCTTCAAATACGTGGCTGAAGGGGAGTTCGTTTGCATGCAAAAGGCAAATCAGCCATTGTACCGGCCTGTCCAGGTATAATTCAATCAATCAAATCAATCAAACTCCGCCAATCCTGCCAGTGTTCATTGGGGTGCCATCGCATAGCAAAGCTTTGAGGGATTCTTTGCTATTAGAATCAACTCTAAAAGTTATTATTTCATCTGCAATACAACAAGCAGTTCCGTTATCTGGAGCTATATGATCCATGTAAACATCACCAGGTTCTTTGACTATTACATAATGTTCTTCGTACTCCATTCCCTTCTTTGTCTTAGTTTGATCTTTTCTACCATCAAATCCGATGCCTTCAATCTGTGTTTTCTCTGATTTCACTTTGATTATGTTTTTACCCACCACACGTATTCTTTCTCTTTCCACTTTTTTCCTATCCAACATATTGGTTTCGTCTAATATTCCCATATCCTTCAAAGCTGCATTTACTATAGCTGCAGTAGCTCTGTAACTTACACGGTATCTATCTGCTGTTATTGTTAAGTTATCATAAATAATTCTGTTCTGATGGTTTTCTCTCGGCTCAAAATCCGGAACAAAGTCAATATCGTCGCTGTCATCATCAATTTCCATGCTCTCATCTTCCATAATATGTAAAGGGTCCAGTTTGCTGGTTGAGGCGACATTCATATCTAGGCTTATCTTGGCTCTTCTTTCTAATCCTTTAACTCTATCGTGAGTCCTTTTTCTTGCTGAAGTCGTTACTCTGTCGATTGGTCCTAGTTGGTTTTTTCTTTGTTTCTGTCCCACAAAAGACTCCCACTCAATCATTGGAACTCTAATATCACATCTGCAATCCGTTCGACTGATTTTTTTTTATCATAACAAGTACAAGTGCAGATATCAAACATTTCATCGAATGTCTCCACCTTCTGCTGAAAACTGTTGTTTCTTTGTTTTAATGGTACTTTATTTAGCTTTGCTGCAGATTTTATCAATCGTTCAACTTTTATACTATTCCTCAAATCCTATATGTGGAAAGGAAAACTTCTCCCAAATGGCTTCCACATCTTTAGTGACAATTCTGTAACATTCTTTTGCTGTTCTAGAACCTTTCGAAATCAGTTCTTCTCGTTTTCTTACCAATAAATAATGCCTAAATACGTCAGCCTTTGAAGGAGTCATTGAAGGTGGAAATTCTGCAGGGTGACCAAATGTTTAATTGTACGTTTTGCTTGTCGCCATGATTTCACTTATTTAGGCCTAGTAGCATTAATAACAAGAAACTAATTGTTAAATTCTAGCAATTGAATCATTCAGTCTGAATTTAATATAACTCATTCGGAATTAAGTCATAACTCATTCAATCATAAACAATCTGAAAATAACAATCTGAAACTAAACAAAAAAACGTGACAATAATTTATATAATTCATCTAATCTATGTAATCTATTCAATCTATCTAAAACTCTATCTAAATAATATATCCAAATTAATCTAATCTACTTAATAAGACTTAATATAATGCATGATTGTCACATTTGGGGTTTATATCTATGGAGAGAGTAAAATGGGGGGGGGGGGAATGCTATGGAAGGGATAAGGGGGGTCGCATATACTCATTTTTTTCACAAGATGTTGAGATCATCATTTCCAACTACGTGTATACTGTGGAATTGGAGAAACTATTTTTTATATGTTTCGACCCCCCTATATATATACAGTGTGTATATATATATATATATATATATATATGGGTACTTCAATAAGTATCCGCACTTTTTATTTTAGTGATAATATAGTATATATAATATATACTCGTAATAACGAGCCAAACTGAGATCTATAGGCTTATTTAGGCTACTCGTAGCTGTCACATATCATACGAGTAGTGAGCATGGCTGCGCCGCTTTCAATTTGTACTCTGGAAGAACAGAGATCCGTGGTTCGTTTTTTGTGGGCAGACGGTGTGAAAGGAGCTGAAATTCACACGCGTTTATGTGCTCAGTATGGGAATAATGCGTTACCACGGCGAAGTGTGTACGAGTGGATTCAAATGTTCAAGGAAGGTCGGACATGTGTGACAGACGCTCAGCGCTCAGGACGACCGTCAACATCAACCAGTGGTGACAAGCAGGAAGAAGCCAGAGCCATGATTTTCGATGACAAAAGATTAACAATAACAGAAATTGCATCTTCATTAGACATCAGTCAAGGGTCAGCCTATTCGATAGTTCATGACATTCTTAGCTTTCACAAGGTTTGTGCAAGATGGGTGCCCAAACAGTTGACAGAAGAGCACAAGCATAATCGTTTGGACGTCTGCTCTCGTCTTTTGGCGCGGTATCATAATAAAGGTGAAAACTTTTTGGAGCGCATTATCACTGGAGATGAAACCTGGATCCATCACTATAAACCAGAAAGCAAACGACAGAGCATGCAATGGAAGCATCCAACATCTCCCGTTGCAAGGAAGTTCAAAGCGCAGCCGTCAGCAGGTAAAGTTATGCTAACGCTGTTTTGGGATACACGAGTCCTATCCTTGAACATTATCTAGAGCGTGGAACTACAGTAACAAGTGCATCGTATTCTGACATGCTTCGGAATGAGTTAAAGCAAGCAATTCGCACAAAACGGAGAGGGAGATTGTCGGAAGGTGTTATTCTGTTACACGACAATGCGCGCCCTCATACCGCTGCATACTCTAGAAAATGTCTTCAAGAACTTAAATTAGAAATTCTCGACCATCCAGCCTACAGTCCAGACCTGGCACTTTCGGATTTTTACCTGTTTGGACTACTAAAAGACGCTTTGAGAGGTCAGCGATTCCAAGGCGATGATGACCTGAAGGAGGCGGTGCATGACTGGCTACGCACACAGCCAAAAACATTCTTTTGTGATGGCATTAGGAAGCTTGTAGATCGCTGGACTAAGTGTATTGAGAAACAGGGAGACTATGTTGAGAAGTGATGTGTTTATAATCTATCAGATGTGAAAATAAAATTGTAAAAATAAAAAGTGCGGATACTTATTGAATTACCCTCGTATATATATATATAAATTTTTTTTTTTTTTTTTTTATATATATATATTTTTTTTTGCCCAAACGTACTCGCCCACCGCAGTGAGGTCGCGTCAGGAACAATCCTCAATTGCTCACATTCACTTCATCAGCTGACATGTCAATAATGCACCTGCCTCAGGGCAACATTATCCACAGCCCAGCCCCGCAGACTACTCCACGGTTTACCCAGACCGTTTCATACACCCTGAGCCGGCATATTGCCAGCCCGTCGGCCCCTATATACCACACCGCTCCACTTTTTTCTATCTAGCGCGCATCTTTCACCCTCCCAGACCCCAGCCCCCGCTGTCCCAAAGCCTCCCTCACCCCATCCTTCCATCTCCTCCTCCGCCCCATTTCCCCCTCCGCTTCCGACACGTAAATCCTCTTCAGCGTCCTCTCCATATGCCCAAACCATTTTAACACCCCCTCATCTGCTTTCTCCACAAGACTCCTTCGACTCCCACACCCCTCACCGATATCACAGATCGTCCTCAAGCATTTCATTTCCAGTACATCCACCCTTTTCCTTTCCTTCGCATTCACCACCCCTGCCTCACATCCATACAACACTGTTGGCACTACTTATACTGTACCTTCATACATACCCATCTTCGCTCCTATAGACATTGATTTCTCCTTCCAAACACTTCTTAGGGCACCCAGTACCTTTGCCCCCCTTCTTGTCCCATCCACCCCTAAGTACCTGAAACATGCCACTTCTTCCATTTACTCTTAACTTCCTTCCTTCGCACACCTTCCCGAACTCGGTTACCAGTCTCTGTATCTTTTCTCTCAAGTCCGCCACCAGAGCCGTATCATCCGGATACAACAACTGATTCACTTCCCATAAACCTTCCCCTCCCCCGCTTCCCTCTCCATGACCCTTGCATTCACCTCTCACCACCCCGTCTATAAATACATTAAACAACCCTGGAGACATCACACACCCCTGCCGTAGACCCACTTTCATCGGAAACCACTCGCCCTCCTCTCTTCCCACACGCACACATGCTCTACTCTCTTGGTAAAAACTTTTCACCGCATTCAACAACAACCCATCCACCCTATACAACTGCAGCACTTGCCACAACGCCTTTGTCAACCCTATCATACGGTTTTTCAAGATCCATGAACGCCACATACAAATCCCTTTCTTTCTCCAAGTATTTCTCACACAGCATCTTCAACCCAAACACCTGGTCCACACACCCTCTACCTCTTCTGAAACCCCCTTGCTCCTCCCCAATCTGTTGCTCCGTGCAAGCCACCACCCTTTCAATCACCACTCTCCCATACACGTTACCTGGCACACTCAACAGACTAATTCCTCTATAATTCGAGCATACATTTTTGTCCCCCCTGCCTTTATACAGGGGGACGATACATGCACTCCATCAGTCCTGAGGTACCTCGCCTCTGTCCATACACATACTAAACAGACACACCAACCAATCAACACTACAATCACCGCCTTTTTTCAAGAGCTCCACAGCGATCCCATCGACTCTTTTTTCACAGTCATGCTCATCTGCCCTCTCATTTTTCCTACATTATTTACTTCTCTCCCAAACATCTTTTTCTCCATGAAATTTTCTGACACTCTCATACCCCATCTCTCATTTGCTCTCGCACTTTTCTCTTTATTTCTTGCCTCTTTCACTTATACTCTTCCCAATCACCCACACTTCTGCTCTGCAAATACCGAGCATATACTTCCCTCTTTTGCTTCACCAACATTTCAGCCTCCACAATCCACCATTCACTACCCCGTCGTTTATGTCCAACCCCAATCTTCGTACCCAACAAAATTCCGTCGCACACTTCAGCACTGCTTCACGAAATATCTGCCAAATGAGAAAATAACCACGAAGCAAAATAAAACACGAACTAGCGCTCAAGCGCTTTCGTCTAATAACATCCTCAAGAACACTGAAATTAATCACAAGATTGAGACTATATATAGATCACAAAGAAGAAAAAAAACCATATGATTGGTGCAGAAAATATTTTAGGAGGAGCATACAATTCACGTGGAATAGCTACCAGAGTTTTAACGTTTTAACACCTTGCCTTTCTTATCTAAATCTGTTCGAAATGAATTTAAAAGAACAAGATCAAGCTAAAAAAAAGCCTTGGCTAAGGTTGAAGTTGCTTGTAAGTTGAATAATGGCAGACTCAAGAATGTTTCTGTTAACAATGTTGCTTGAGTGAAACAAAATTGAAGAATTACTCCAATTAATACAATGAGAGAACTCTGACAAATGGACGAAAAAGACATTGGATGACTGTCCCTTTCTAACAATAGTGTTGTTTTTACACGCGTGATCAGGTTTATTCCCCTCTGTCCAATGTAAAAGAAGAAGTCACACTATTTACAACCAATTTCATAGATAATGCCTAAATTATTGGTCGGACTATTCTTTATTATGACAGTTTTCACAAAATTGGCATATGAAAATACTACATTAATTAAGTACATTAGCGATGCCTAAAAAGCCTGGAAAAAATGGAAGTTCTAAAATATTCTTCAACATAATGCGAGGTTATTGCCCACACAATAGGCTTGTTTTGCCTTGTACACACACACATCATATATGACATGAAACAACTGAATTACTTTCTATTTTTATTGAATTTTACAAACAGTGACTTCTCAAACAATTCATCAGACATTCTGTTTCTCTTTGAAGGAAAGAGATTTCCAGCTATGCTAAAAAGTCTCTCAACCGGAGCGCTTGATGGCAGTGTAGTGTTGTATTTTATGAACGGTTCTTTTATCAAAGGATACATGTGTAATTGTTGAATGTCTGATGAGGGGAGGGGAAAGATCACTGACTGAGTCTATGATAAAGTATTGCGTTACTGACACTTATTTGTATCGTATCTTTCGATACGATACAAATAATAAAAAATGTATCACGATACGATACAAGATAGAGAAAATGTATCGCGATACTACGCCACCTTGCTCGTGTGTATGCATGAAATTATACCTGGGAAGATTGGCGACATACCAAAAACTGTTGAGCGATTCAACGACTTTTTCTCTTTGGTTGGAAAAGAACATTTGAAGAGGTAAAAGTAACAACTGTAGCGGTAAAAAGGCGTATTTAATTGAAGAACGCACTTCGGAAAAAAGATTCCTTCCACCAGAACCAATCACGTATCCAGAACTTCTAAACACTCATTTGGAATCGATAAAATATTACATAAAGGATTTTCTAAAAGAGTGGCTTCTGTCTATCTACTCGTATTAATGACTCGGTACTTTGATAGTTACCGGTACATTTCCTGAACTGGAAATGTGCACTTGTAACACCAGTACATAAAAATGAAAAAAAGAAAAACCAAGAAACTTTCGGATGGGTTTCTCTCCTGCTGGTTCTCTCTAAAATATGTGAAAAAGCTGTAGCAAGCCAGCTAATAAATCATCGTGAATCAACTAACCTATTTTCGCTATCTCGGCACGGTTACAGAAAATCTCTCTCTTCTGAGACAACACTGGAAACAATAGTTGAAGAAATCTATGCATCAATGGAGACCAGTGAAATAACGGTACTCTCTCTGTTATACCTCTCCAAAGCTTTTAATACAGTAAGTCATAATAAATTACAAAACTGAATGCAATTAATGTAGATAAATTTTGGTTTGAAAACTATCTTGCACAAAGTTAACACCCAATCAGAATAAAAAAATTCTATCTCCAGCAGTAAACCAGTAAAATACAGTATACCCTTTCACAAGGTTCAGTCTTTGATTCAGTCATTTTTCCTTGTTTTTAATAACTTTTATTAATACCAAATTTATGAGTAGATGTACACTCGTCATGTATGCCGACGATGTTCACCGAGGAAAACAGAATGAAGTGGATGAAATAATAATAACTACAGAAACGGACTTATCTAATCTGAAACATCATGACAACAGAAAATTGAAAATATATTCAAATAAAACGCAGTGAATATTCATAGGATCAAAATGCTACATGGATAAGATAAATGAAAAAACGAATGAAATTTGATACTCATTTTCTTCTGCAGCTTAAAACGCAGTGAATATTCATAGGATCAAAATGCTACATGGATAAGATAAATGAAAAAACGAATGAAATTTGATACTCATTTTCTTCTGCAGCTTAAATCCCATCTTTATATGGGGTCGCTGTTCTTGATGAGTCTCCTCCATTCATTTCTGTCACGCACCATGTCCTCATCCAAATTTTTCTCCCGGATGTCTGCCGCCACGCAATCCCTCCACCTCGTCTTCGGTCTACCTCTTCCTCTCCGTCCTGGCACCTCCATTTCCAGCACCCTACGTCCCACGTAATCCTCCTCTCTTGTCATAATGTGCCCATACCATCTCAGTCTGGCTTCTTGGACTATTCTTGACGCCTCTGCTACTTTCACCGTTCCTCTAATGCGTTCGTTTCTGATTCGATCCCTTTTAGTTACACCGCACATCCATCGCAACATTTTCATTTCAGCCACATCCATCTTTCTGTCACTGGTCTTCTTCATTGGCACCGTCTCCATTCCGTACAACATGGCTGGCCTAACCACTGTTTTGAAGACCTTCCCTTTCAGCTTCACCGGCATCCTACGATCACAGAGAACTCCCGACACCTCTCTCCAGCTCCTCCATCCCGACTGTGTCCTACGATTCACCTCTCCCTCTGCTCCCCCCTCTGCCTCGATTGTTGATCCCAACTATTTAAAACGATCTACCCGTTTGATCAGTTCACCGTTTGACATCACTCCCCCTCCTTCATCCGGTTGTACATTACATCTCAGATATTCAGTCTTCTTCCGACTAACTTTCATACCTCTACTTTCCAATGCCTCCCTCCAATTTTCTAGCTGTTGTTCTACCTCCTGTCTTGTCTCTGCGCACAACACTACAACATCGGCATACATCATGCACCAAGGAGCAACCCCTCTAACCTCCTCAGTCAACACATCCAACACCACGTTGAATAGGAATGGACTCAGTGCTGATCCCTGATGCCCAACCCCAACTCCAAAACTCTCCGTCACACCAACACTACACCTCACTTTCGTCATAACCCCTCTATACATTTCCTGAATCAATCTGACGTACTTCTTTGGGACCATCTTCTCCCTCAGGCACCTCCAAACCTCTTGTCTGGGTGTCCTATCATACGCCTTCTCTAAGTCTATGAAAACCATGTGCAATACCTTCTGTCCTTCCCTGTACCTTTCCTCTAACTGTCGTAATGCAAAAATAGCATCAGACGTACTTCGTCCGGGCATAAAACCGAATTGCTCTGTCGACACGCCTGCCTCCTTCCTCAGCCCTAAGTCCACAATTCGCTCCCACACCTTCATGGTGTGCGATATCAGCTTGATACCCCTATAATTTGAGCATTCCTGTATATCCCCTTTCTCTTTGAATATGGGTACTATGATACTGGCACGCCATTCCTCCGGGACCACCTCTTGGTCGCAGAGCTTTTCCATAAGATCATGCAGGAGATCCACTCCTTCATCGCCAAGTGCCTTCCATACCTCTGCCGGTATCTCATCAGGACCCGTTGCTTTACCACTTTTCATTTTATCCAACGCCTTCTTCACTTCCGCTCTTTCCACCTTCCTCGTCATTGCCATATTTGGTAGTCCATCCTCATGGACCAACCTAGGGTTTTCCTCATTTAATAGTTCCTCAAAATATTCCTTCCATCTAACCTGTATATCTTTCACTCTCCGCAGTACTGTCCCATCCTCTCTTTTAACCTGTTTCACTTGAGTAAAATCCTTTGTGACTTTATTCTTGCTTTTAGCCAACCTGAATATTTCCTTTTGCCCCTCTCGAGTTTCTAATTTCTCATACAGATCACGACATGCGTGGGCCTTTGCCAGTACCACCGCCTTTTTTGCCTGTTTCTTTGCGTTCTTATATACTTCCTTCCACTCACCCGACCTAGTTTCCTCCCACAGTTTCTTTGCTTGTTTCTTACATTGTAGGGACTCTTGGATGTCATCATTATACCACCATCCTTCTTTATCTTTCCACACTCTACCGGATGTTTCACCTAAAACAGCCCTTCCTACGGTTCGTATTACATTTGCATTATGTTGCCACCAGTTTTGTACATCTTCTGGCGTACTGGTTTCGCTCAGCACCCGCTCTTTAAACTCTCTTCTCTTCTTTCAGCTTATACCACTTGATCCTCTTAACACACATTTCTCGTGTCTTTCTCGGTCTCCTCAACATCAGCTCCATAACTAATATCCGGTGTTGTGGTGTTACACTGTTACATGGTCTCCTGAAATCACTTTACAGTTCTTAACTTCACTCAGTTGTGACCTTCTGTAGAGTAGGTAGTCAACCTGTGACGTTCTACCTCAGCTCTTGTAAGTTATCAAATGTTCGTTCCTCTTTCTGAAGTATGTGTTTACAATTGCCATATCAAAAGAGACAGCCAGGTCCAACACACACTCACCTTCCCGATTTGCCTCTCCCAAACCATGTCCTCCATGTACTCTTTCCATAACATCATTGTTATTTCCTACGTGTCCATTCAGGTCAGCACCAACTACCACTCTCTCATTTTCTAGCGAACTCCAGTAGGCTTCCTTCTCTTCTTCTGTGCATCCAATTTGTGGGGCGTATGATACTCATGATATACCAATTTCTAAATCAGTCAGAAATCAAGTGTCCTGAACACAAACAAAAATGGGAGGGTGAAGAAAGCAGGATAAGTCGATCGACTACGCTAAAAACCTCGCGACGCAGGCTTATTAATAATCTACCATAAATAAATATTGTTTAGTCTTTAAATGCAAAGCTCTCTATAAATGTATCTCTCTTCCCAGGTATTATATGCGATTCCCGGCCAATGCTAGTGAGTCCTTCTGTGCCTAACGCGGATTCCTCTGATTCAACTCGCGATGACGACGATCAAAGAAAGGACACAGCGCAAGAATCGACGACATTCTTCAAAAAAGTTACACCCTCCGTTACTAAACAGAGGTGAGGATGAGCACCACCAAACGTTGAGGCGTATCCGTTACCTTATTAGTTGTATACCAAGTGCATGAACAGCTCTTAAGACGGTTCGGACCGTCGTGGAGGACTACGTCGTGGGCCCGTCGCAACCACTTTCCATTAGATCAGCGAAGTTAAGAAACATTGGGTCTAGATTGTAGTTGGATGGGTGACCGTCCTTTGCGTCCTGATGATGTAGCGATCCGTGGTTCGGATCCCACGTAAAAGTGCGGGTTCCCTCCGTCATATGGCCTTTGCTGTTACGAAAGAAGTTACACCACCACAAAATATTATTATTATTATTATTATTATTGATTATATAGAATGGGAGTTAATTGCATGTACTTTATTGAGTTTTAAGATTTGTAACGAAGGAATAAGGCACAGAAGGAATCTTTTAAGGTTCCGACTAATGAAAGAACACTTTATTGTCGAAGGCCGAAAGGTTTTGGTTTTCATTAATAATAGTTAGTTAGTTAGTGCGAGTCTCATTTCAAAGCTCTCGTGGCCAGGTTGGTTGGAGATTGAACTTAGGATGTGAAGGTCCCGGGTTCGACCTCCAACGCTCTCGCGGTTTGATTTAGGCAGGCCACCTTCGTTGATTGCCCACCCATCCCCGTGTGGAGAAAATTGAGGTTCCAGAAGTTACTTATAGACATAATTAAGAATAGACTCTCCATTGAGCTCCTTACTACGATATTTTTGAGTACAGAAAAATATGGCAGCAAACCTTTCTGACACATTGTTCCAGATTATCAGCTGTCGCTTGGGTTAGATATTTGGAAAATAAGACTCGCGAGTTCAAACTTAATCCCAAATTAGGCATAGGCCCTATTAATGCTGTTATCTTGATCTAGGCTTTGGGTAGACCTAGCCTACAGCTGCTACACTTTATTTTATAAATTGAAATGTAAATGCCACGAGTTAGGTGCCTAAACCTAAAGGGTATATATGATGCAAATATTAGCCAGCAGCCAACACAATCTTTTTCTACCTATTTTCTACCTAAACAGCCTCTTCATTCTTAACAATACAGAAGAACACACACACACACCACATCAAGCAGGATACTCAAACTCCTCCCCAGACATAACGTTCTGTTCCCCCTCACTAGCAACACATACACAATGGAGAACAGAAAAACAACTGTCATCAGACCACCTGCCCATCATCATTACAACACATTCTACACTCTGCCCCAACAGCCTTAGGCACACTTACAGAAATTACAAGAAAGCTGATTGGGAACAGTTCAAAATACAGACTGAGGAACAATTCACCACATTAAACAGCACACCCATCATAAACATCAATACAACACTCAAGACATTTAATCAGATCATCAATAATGCAAACAAATACATACCGAAGGGCAACATTAGGAAATACAACCCAAATTACACTAGAGAAATAGCCCACCTCATAAGGCAACGTAACAACCTAAATATAACACACAAACCCCACACACAGAAGCCATAAAACAGCAGATACAACAGCTCAACACAGAAATAAACAACAAACTCAAAGAAAAACAAACAGAAACATTCAGGGAATTCATAACAACATTAAACCACTCCACAGATACATCCAGGCTATACAAGACTATAAACGGCATTACCCACTCTAACAGCGGCATTCACACCTCACACGCGGCTATCTGTCGCAGCCAAAATAATATCCCAACATACACACAACAAGCTAACATTCTAGTTAATCACTACGCAAAGACAAGTCACTTAAACAGAGACAACAACCAGAAACATGCAGACAGACAAACAGCCAGACACAAGAAAACCTACAGACTCGACACAACCATTACACCCTTCAATACAGCCCAGACCACCAAGATCATCAAAAACATTAAGAATTCGAAGGCTACTGGACCAGACAACATATCTAACATACACCTTAAACACTTGGGCCCACACGGAATACTAGCTCTCACAAATATCAGCACATATTCATACCAACACTGTGTTATTCCTGACATATGGAAACAAGGTAAAATTATTACACTACTCAAACCAAACAAAAATCCAACAGAACCAGCTTCCTATAGACCCATTACTTTACTATGCACACCTTCCAAAGTAACAGAAAGACTAATCTTACAAATCACCAACCCACACATTCCACTATCGCCTACTCAACATGGATTGAGACCTCACCACTCAACCACGACATTACTCACTAACCTCACGCAGCACATCATGGATGGCATCAACTCCAGACGACCAGCTCAACGTACACTATTAGCAACAATAGACATTAGTAAAGCATTTGATGCTCTCCCACGCTTCCCTCTCATAAACAAAATACTCAACACAAACCTGCACAATAACACCAAAAGGTGGCTGAGCAACTATCTTTCAGGAAGATACTCACATGTCACATTTAATGGCAAATCATCCAAAAACAAGCTTTTTCCGAACGGGGTCCCTCAAGGCTCTGTTCTCTCACCAACACTGTTCAACTTATACATGCATGACATTCCAACACCCATAGATAACAAGCTTACCTTATCATCATATGCAGATGATGACACTCTAAGTCTCTAACATCCACCCACAACAACATCGACACCGCTACAAATAACCTACAAACATACATAAACAGTATACAAGACTGGCTCACACACAATAGACTCAAAGTAGCGCCCACAAAATCAACCATCATCTTGCTTACAAGCAACACAAAAGAACAACACCAGGTAATTCCACAGCTTACACTAAACATCAACATTCCACACAATCACAGGACCAAAATACTTGGGGTCACATACAACACATCATTATCTTTTGCAAACCACATTCAGGATATTAAAAACAAATGTACGTCAAGACTTAACACGCTTAGGGTACTAACAGGCACAAACTTTGGACACCAGCAGGAAACATCATCACTCATATACAAACAATATATTCGCTCAGTTACGGACTATGCTAGCCCATGCTGGGCACCCATTATCTCAAACACACACATAAACACCTTACAGACAATACAAAACAACGCACTTCGTATCATTACAGGATGCACTCAAACAACACCAATAGAACACCTGCACACAGAAACAAAAATACTGAAAGTTAGGGAACATTTAGACATGAGGGGAACACAATTCATGGCAGCAGCGACAACTAACCCACAACACCCTTGCCACTACATGTACAATCATGCACCAACACCCGGCACCATTAAGGTAACACCAGAGAGACATTATAACCAAATACTCCATTCCATACCACGCCCCACAGACATCACACAGTACAGAAAACACATACACACACACACCTAACCCACAAAGCACTGACACGACTCGGTCCGAATGCGGTCCTAAGTGCGAAGCCGCCACCCATTAACAGGTCAGAGATCAGCCTGAGCAGATCGGATCGAGTTAACTTAGCACGATTCCGATGTGGACATCACCCCAACTTACTAACATATAAACACAGACTAGACAACTCCATAGACGACACCTGCCACCTGTGCCAGGACACACCACAAACAATTGAACACATTATGACAGACTGTACCGCTCTAGCACAACAACGAACACAACACAACATCACTAGTGCGCTGAACCTCTGGTCCACTCCGAAGAGGGCGATCGGTTACCTGCGTGCCGCCGGCTTGCTCGATCAGGGTGGGCTGATCGGCTAAACAACAACAACAACAACAACCTATTTGCAGATACATAATAAAACTTTTTTCCAAAGTTAATGCACTAATATACTCGCAAGACATTCAGAATGCTCATACAATCAAATAAAAAATATATATCATTTTACGTGAAAATACTTAAAATTATTTGTTACTTCGAATTTTTCTTCATAGAAAAAATTAACTTTTTTTCACTGCTGTCGCTTGTACCAATGTGGTGGCGAGAATAGCCCCTCGATTTATCTGATGAAATAAGGTGTTATCCAGTCTGTTCTTATTTATGTCTATGACGTTGCCTTCATAAGGAATACATCTTAAGAAAAATGGTTTTCAAGTCTGGTTGTATAAACTGTAAATGCATAATTATAAATAAGTTTGCACTTCTGATACATATATTTGAACGATTAAAACCTTTTATTAGTTTTAATTTTGTTTCAGTGAGCAAAAAGACATTTTGCAAGAAGCAATGAGTGCAATGGTTTCTGACAGTCCAGAAGAACAGGTTCCCACATCCACTTCAGAAAGTGTTATTTCCCAATATAACAGTGAAACTCATCCAGTACCGGTATCCACATCTCAAGTACCAGATAATATACCGGTAACAGATAAAAAATCTAATTCTAATCTCTCAAGTAAAGTTTCACAGTCGTTGCACGAGCCTATACCAATACTAGTATCAAAATCAGTACCGGTAGGTGGTTCAGCTCCCGTATTACTGCAAGGAGCTATGCCAGTATCAGGATCAAATCCAGTACCGGTATCCGTTCAAGGTCTTATTCCCGTTAAAGTACAGCCTTCTCCCGCACCGACGACCCAGGGGCAGACGAAACCGCCTGATGTTCAGGGACTCATAATCCGAACTGACTCTGTGACAGTGAGGCGAAGGATGGGAAAGGATGAAGAAAGGAAAGAATCCCCCAAACCCGACCTCTCAATTATTCCAATTCTGAGAAACTCTTCTTTAGAAAACAGATCCGCGTCGTCGATAGGAAAAACGCAGAGGTTGAATTTATTAGGTTCAGAATCGTTTAAAGACGATTTCAATAAGGAGAATTCCACCGCTTGTAATACTATTGGCGAAGAGAAACCTGACGAAAATAACACTGAAAACGATACCGGGACCGTTGAATTGAACAAAAATGAAACCACATCAGAATCTGAAGAAATAGACTTGGAAAAATGCAAGGAAACTGAAGTTAAAGAGTTGCTGAAATGGGAGAATGGAACTGGTTCGCTGATAGGGAGTGACCTAAAGTTTACGCTGAACGAATTTGATGCTGTGGAATTGGTCGAAGATAAAGCTTTAGATGAAATTAAGAATCAAATTACTTCATTACCCAAGAACGGAGAAGCTTGTCATAATAATGATGATTCTTCAGCAACAGCAGAGCCTTCTTCATTGGAATCCTCAACGACGGCCGTTCATAAACCTCTTCCCACGATTGTTCATGTGCACCATGCGAGGAAACCCAATTTAAACAGGAAAGACGACGAGACCGCGGAATCAGTGAAGAACACCGACATTGGTTCTAAAACCGCCAAGAACCCTTATGACATATGCTGCTGCAAAAACTGCGGGTGTTACGGGCTTAGTTCGGAGTTCTACAAGGCAAAAGGAAACAGCTTCTGCACTATCGCATGTTCTGAAGTAAGTTGAATTGTTGCATTGAACGCTTAGCTATTTGACGACAGTAAATTAATATTTTACGCATACAACCTGTTTTATTGGCTTGGGTTAAGGCCAGTTATTTTTTTATGTAGGAAGGAGGGGGCAAGGGCGAGGGCCCCCAAATACGCACCCTCCCTAAATTAAATAATAAAATACTGTCTGGCTGAGTGAGGCTCCCTTATATAAGAAGAGAACCAAAATGAAGTCTCTGGGCCCATTTTATTTATTTGATACCATTTTAGTGTTTTTTTTTATAGATTTGGAAAAGATTGTGTAGTGTGTAAAATGCATGTATGTGTAATGAAGAATAGAGGGAGAAGCGTGTGTTTGAGAGCATGCTGAACTGCTCACGGGGTAGATGAGACAGAAAAAGATCAGTTAGAGGACATTGACAGAAGAAACGGAAGTTCCAGCACTCCGTGTCTTCTGCCTAATGTCCTCTCCAGAGTACTTCCTTGGTCGATTGGTGTCTAAAATCTCCTCCTAGTTGTTGTTGTTGTTGTTTAGCCGATCAGCTCACCCTGATCGAGCAAGCCGGCGGCACGCAGGTAACCGATCGCCCTCTCCGGAGTGGACCAGAGGTTCAGCGCACGTGATGTTGTGTTGTGCTAGAGCGGTACAGTCTGTCGTGGGAGTAAAACTGGGGTACCTTGAGTTCCTCAGGCATAGGACCTATGTCCCTATCGGGGAACGACCGGTTTCTCCCCCTCAGCATAGATTTCGAAGCAATTTATGAAGGGGTCCGGGGCTCAGGAGATCCCCCATCCCCCACCGATGTGGGAGGTGTTCTTTTCGGTCACGTGATTGACCAGTGCACTGCGTCGATTAGCTGATCATTCCATTTCTAGGGCTAGGAGTCGGGGGGAATCTTCTCCCCTAGCCATTAGCCTATGGATAGGCTGTATTGGGTTCCCGGAGTCAAGGGGACCCGATAAGTCTTTCGGGGTACGACAACACGTGACGACCGTACCTTGCACCACGTCGGTTAGCCTATGATTCCATGAATTTGTGTAAGGCTAGGAGTCGGGGGGAAATCTAATCTAATCTTCTCCCCAGAGCCATAGGCCTAATGGATAGGCCTCGTATTGGGTTCCCGGAGTAATGGGATCGCCGATGAGTCTAAGCGTGTGCCGGGGACAACCTGGAGAATTTTGCGAATGGAGCTAGTAGCCGCGCAAAGTAGCCTCTGTAGCCGTTCAATTAATTCTCGGTTCACGTCCCCGGGTACCTATCGAAGTTTGACCGTGGCTGAAAGCACCTATGAAATGGTAGATTTCTTTTTGGTCAGGTGATTGACGACTGCACTGCGGCGATTAGCCGATGATTCCATTTATAGGGCTAGGAGTCGGGGGAATCTTCTCCTCCCAAGCCATTAGCCTATGGATAGGCTGTATTGGGTTCCCGGAGTCAAGGGGACCCGATAAGTCTTTCGGGGTACGACAACACGTGACGACCGTACCTTGCACTACGTCGGTAGCCTATGATTCCATGAATTTGTGTAAGGCTAGGAGTCGGGGGGAAATCTAATCTAATCTTCTCCCCAGAGCCATAGGCCTAATGGATAGGCCTCGTATTGGGTTCCCGGAGTAATGGGATCGCCGATGAGTCTAAACGTGTGCCGGGGACAACCTGGAGAATTTTGCGAATGGAGCTAGTAGCCGCGCAAAGTAGCCTCTGTAGCCGTTCAATTAATTCTCGGTCCACGTCCCCGGGTACCTATCGAAGTTTGACAGTGGCTGAAAGCACCTATGAATAGGTAGGGCCGGGGTGATCCTAGCCCGGCCGCAGACCCCTCTATAAACCACTCGTTGACTTATAAGTAGCGCGTCATAGGGCCTATGACTTCGGCCAAAATTTTCCATCAATCGCGCGCCCAACGCCTCGGCTCGTCGGAGCAACTGTCTCCCCGGTGCCTATGGCGGCCCATAGGGCTAGCGATCAGCAATAAGTAGAAGATGGAAGGTCGCAGATTGGGCTCTGAAGGCGCCCGAAATCTTGTGAGTTTCAACAGGGAGGTAACATCTTGCAAGGGGTGAGATTGTGAGTTTTAGTCCCTGCCCTCTCACGTATCTACCAGTTGAATTAATTCCCGTAGCAATGTGACGTAGGATGCTGCCTAATCGAAA
This sequence comes from Bathynomus jamesi, assembly GCA_023014485.1. NCBI lineage: Eukaryota > Metazoa > Arthropoda > Malacostraca > Isopoda > Cirolanidae > Bathynomus > Bathynomus jamesi. Next base: position 255,090 of record JAJOZX010005573.1, on the reverse strand, counting down.
TTCTCACAACTTACCCAATGGGTGTTGTAGACCGTCATAATGTGTTCAATTGTTTGTGGTGTGTCCTGGCACAGGTGGCAGGTGTCGTCTATGGAGTTGTCTAGTCTGTGTTTATATGTCCGTAAGTTGGGGTGATGTCACATCGGAATCGTGCTAAGTTAACTCGATCCGATCTGGTCAGGCTGATCTCTGACCTGTTAATGGGTGGCGGCTTCGCACTTAGGACCGCATTCGGACCGAGTCGTGTCAGTGCTTTTTGGGTTAGGTGTGTGTGTGTGTGTGTGTTTTCTGTACTGTGTGATGTCTGTGGGGCGTGGTATGGAATGGAGTATTTGGTTATAATGTCTCTCTGGTGTTACCTTAATGGTGCGAGGTGTTGGTGCATGATTGTAGTGGCAAGGGTGTTGTGGGTTAGTTGTCGCTGCTGCCATGAATTGTGTTCCCCTCACGTCTAAATGTTCCCTAACTTTCAGTATTTTTGTTTCTGTGTGTAGGTGTTCTATTAGTGTTGTTTGAGTGCATCCTGTAATGATACGAAGTGCGTTGTTTTGTATTGTCTGTAAGGTGTTTATGTGTGTGTTTGAGATAATGGGTGCCCAGCATGGGCTAGCATAGTCCATAACTGAGCGAATATATTGTTTGTATATGAGTGATCCCTTTGCTTTGTCCGGAGCGATAGGGCGCGTCCCTCTGTGGCGAATGTGGGAATACACCTTTCTTCGGTGTAAGGGATTTCTCTGCCCTCGTGGACCATTGGACCCGTTTGGGGACCCGGCTGATCTCCTGCTTCGTTTTCTTTCTTTCTCCTTTCACCCATTCTTTCTGGCTTCTCTCTCTTTTTTGGCGTTGTTTTTTGGACCTTGATTTTGACCCCTTCCTTGGCCCTTGGAGGTGGGAGGTGGTTGCCCTGCACCCTTGTCGCTTTTCAACCAAACCCAAGCCCTGTCCCTGCCACTTTTCACCGCGCGTTGGATGAGAGTGGCCGCCTTTCAGGTACAGGGACTGGGTACGGGTGTATCTCCCCTGCGTGACATCTATTGGCGGTGGGACCAAGTGTGCCCACGATTCGCCTTTCCCTTGTTGGAGTCGGTGGTGGCTGGATGCGCGCGGGGGATGTTCTCTTTTGTTCGCTATGGATACTTTTCCCCCTCGGTTTACGACTACTGCTTCTTATTCCCGGACTACTACTACTCTCAACACTCGAGTGGTGGGCAACCAGGCCCTCGAGTCCTCTACCACTGGAAGACCTCAACCTGATGGGGTTGACCCCCCCTGTGGAAGGGGAACGCTTGCACTCTCCTTTTCCGTTGCCGGCCCAGTCCGTCCCTCGACTATGCCCTTGGACCTACCCTCTCTGGAGCAGGGGTTTCGCCCCAGCCCACCTCAGCCACCTTCGGGCAAGTCAAGTTCCACCGAGGACTTGCCCCCACAACCCGGCTTCTTGCTCTCCCCATATGCCCCCCCTCACCCGCCGTCAGCCCTCCTCCCCACGGAGAGAGCCCCGCGGCGGACGGGGGAGCCGGCATTCACGGCCGTCCTATCGACCGTTAAATATCCCAGTCCACTTCGATCCTACAGCCTCCCTCTCCCTTCCAAGTATCCACAAATTCCTGGTGATTCGGCCTACATCTGGGTCCCTCCCGACCAACTCTGAACGGACGTTCCAGGCGATCCGAACCCACAGCAACTCCAGCCGCTACGACGTACGCCCACAGAGGGATGGCTCCCTCCTCGTAAAATCACGCTCAGCCGCAGAGACAAAAGCCCTACTCTCCGTCACTGAGGTCCTTGGATGCTCGGTGTCCGTTTCCCCACACCCTCGCCTGAACCAGAGTCAGGGCACTATTTACGCCACCCGCCTATTGTCGATCGCAGTGAACGAGCTCCTGGAGGACCTCGTACCCCAAGGAGTCACTAAGATTTATCGCTTCACATCCCGACAGGGAAGCACCCCCTCCCCCACCCCACGTCTGCTCCTTACTTTCAATACCTTAATCCCCCCCGACCGCATTGTATGGGGTATGGGAGACCGCGCTTCATGCGAGTTTTCTATCCGCCCATACATCCCGGACCTGACCCGTTGCTTTAAATGCAATGAGTTTGGACACGTTAGCTCCGTTTGTCGACAGCCGCATCAACTGTGTGTTCACTGTGGACAACTCGCTCACCCTGACAGGTGCCCAAATGCTCCAATTGTGAAGGCGCACACCTCTCTTCATCCCGCGAATGCCTTTTCTTCAAGTTCGAGGAGGAGGTCCGAGGTCTACAAGTAACGGACTTCCTTAGCCCCCGTGAGGCACGAGACAGGGTGCGGAGTCGGGAGGTGAGGCCGGGGGTGTCTTATGCCGCTGCTCTCGGCACGCTGCCCTGGCCTGCCGCCGCCCCCCCCCCCCCCCCCCCCCCCCCCCAGCCACTGCTCCCGGTCCCCCCCAAAAGAAAATCCTCGCAGGACCCGACGGTCTCCTGTCTCCCCACCATCCCTCCCCTTCCCGCACCTCACCTGCCACGAACCCCCGAGGAGTCTGGGACCAGGACGCCCAGGTCCCATCCACCTCAAACCCTGCCCTCCTAGTACTCTCTGCACACGCCCGAACCTGCCGCCCGGAGCAAGCCGTCGAGGCGGAGACGCCGGAGCGTGTCGCCAGACCCTCCGGCCTTCCAACGTGTCTCTCCCTCTTCCCCAAGAACCAAGAAGACGGCTCGGACCCTCACACCGCCCACTACGTCCATCTCTCCCCACCGCAGAAGTCCCACCACTCTACCCCCACAGACTCTGACAATAGTAGCTGAAATCCATGACCCGCCCCCTACGACGAGACCCAATCTGAACAATATCCTCTCCCCCGAGGATCCAGTGGATGCGGCCCTGGCGCAGCTGCACGGTGTGACCGAGGGGAGCTCGGCCGCGCCCACGAGTCTCATGGATCTGCCCTTGCCTCCTGGTGCCATCTTCTCCACCCCTCCACGAGACCACTCTGGTTCACCTCCTTCCACGCCGATAGTACCTACCCCCCAACATCCCCGGCCCCCTCCTGGTCAGCCACCCTGAGTACGCCCTCCCTCCCACCCGCCCGGTCCTTCTGGTACCCCTTGTCGCCACCTAGGGTCCGCCGTGAGACCCCGGACAGGCGGGGTGGCGCCTCTTTTGGGGTTAACGTGCCCCCTCCTGGCCCGACCACAGAAGCCCGTCGAAACACTTCTGACCCTCAGCCCACGACGTTCCTCTGTCTGCCGTGATCCACGCCTCCGGTCTCGCTCGGCCGACTCGACCCCACAACCTCCGCGGGGTTCAACAGGCCGACCGATTCCTTCCCTGGTGAACGGTATATAGCCAGCCATGCTCCCGACCCATCCTTCAATTTCGCGAACTCCAGATCTCCCTTCGCACTCCAACCTCCTAGCACCTACATCTTTACCCATCCCCCTTCATCAACTAATGGATCCCCCGAAAACCGCAATAGTCCACTGGAACTGTAGAGGAATATTCGCGAACTATGAAGGCCTTAACTCCTTGATTGCCACTTCCCGTCCGGTGTGTGTCTGTCTCCAGGAGCTAATCCTGGGGACCGGGCCCATGCCCTGCCCTACTGGTTATTCTTGCATCGCCACCCCGTCTCCTACCTGCACTCGAAGGGGAGCTGCCATTCTCGTACACCACGCAGTCCCCTTCCACAATCTCTCCATCCGGTCCCCGCTACAGGTGGTTGCCGCCCGGCTCTCCCTGGATAGACAGTACACCGTCTGCTCAATCTACCTCCCCCCCCACGCTCAAGTCTCCCGCGACGACCTGGTGGAAGTCGTACAACAACTCCCCAGGCCCTTCCTACTACTGGGCGATTTCAATAGTCGCCACCCCTTGTGGGGCGACACACACTCCACCTATATGGCCCCAACCCTGATATCTGTCATGACCGAGCTCTCCGAGTGCCTCAATGATGGCTCTCCTACATTCTACCATGCCACCACCTGCACTCCATCCTGTATAGACCTGTCCCTCGTTTCAACTGATGCCCTCCTAGATTTCACGTGGCAAGTCCTCCGAGAGGACCATGGAAGTGACCATTTTCCCATTCAACTCGCGCTCAATCGACCCGACCAGACTGTTCGGGTACCGATAAGGTGGGTTACTACCAACGCGAATTGGGCCCGCTTCCGCGGCAACACGTATACAACCCTTACAACTGCGCGCCGAGCCTCTTGGCGTGCCTTTGTGTCCGGCATCACCGCCACCACACCTTCGGCTACCATCTGGAAGAAGGTACGGGGTGTCGAGAGGCGACATGTCCCCTCCCGACCCCTGGTCCTCCGGACTAATGACGGACTCCTATGTGAGCCCAAGTCGGTGGCAAACCACCTCGCTTCTACCTTCGCCGCCGTTTCTTCCTCTGCAGCCGATTCCGTACCCGCCCCTGACGATAGCCCCTCTCCACCGTCCATAGACAGCACCTACAACCGATTGTTTACCATGCGTGAACTACAGGTGGCACTGGCCTCTCGACGATCCCCTTGTCCCGGTCCGGACTGTATTCCGTACGGCATGATCCAGCACATCCACACTACCTTACAGATTTTCCTGCTAGACCTATACAATCACATATGGATAGAGGGCGCCTTCCCCTCTAGGTGGAAGGAGGCCCACGTCATCCCTATCCCCAAACCCGGCAAAGATTCCCTGGACCCCACAAACTACAGACCCATCGCCCTGACGTTGTGCCTGCAAAATCCTCGAGAAAATAGTCGCTACGCGATTATCGTTCGTCCTTGAAAATAGCAATTCCTTCCCGGCTACCCAGTCCGGCTTCAGACAATTCCGCTCCCTCTACCACTGATCCCCTCCTGCTTCTCAGCCGGGACATACAGGATGCCTTCGACAATGGACAGTTCGTACTGTCAATTTTTTTCGACATCCAGAAGGCCTATGACACCACCCGTCGAGCAATGATCCTCGGTCAGCTCCGATATCTGGGCCTCGTCGGAGCCATGCCGACCTTCATCAGGGGCTTCCTTTCCTCCCAGACCTTTTAAGTCCGGGTGGGCTCAGTCCTCTCTGACACCTTCGTGCAGGAGGACGGGGTCCCACAGGGAAGCATCCTGTGTTCTCTGCTTCTCCGTCGTGATAAACACGGTCTCACAATGCCTTCCACCCACCATCCGCTCTTCCATTTACGCGGATGACCTTGCGATCTACTTCGCAGGGCGAGAACTGTCCGTCGTTCAACGACAATTGCAGCTCGCCATCTACCGGGTGGAAAGGTGGGCGACGTCGGTGGGTTTCCGCCTTTCCATCCCGAAGTCCAAGTGTATGCTCTTCAGTAGAAGAGGACCCACAACCCTTCCTCTACCTTCTGTCACATTATACGGCAGTCCTCTTGAGGTGGTACCCTTCACGCGTTTTCTGGGCATGACCCTAGACCGACGGCTCAATTGGGTTCCCCATCTCAAGCACCTAAAGCAATCCCTTCGACGCCCCCTCGCTCTCCTGGATCACCTCTCCCACACCACATGGGGTGCAGATCGACGCTCTCTTCTTCGCCTTTACACTTCCATAGTACAGTCGAAGCTGGACTATGGTAGTGCAGTTTACGGTTCAGCGTCCAACGCCCGCCTCCGTATCCTGGACCCGGTACTTAATAGAGGCCTCCGCCTCGCCACCGGTGCTTTCCGCTCCTCCCCAGCCTTCAGCCTCCACGTGGAATGCGATCACCTTCCTCTCGCCCTCCGACAGGGACTACTCCTCATGAGGACATACCTCCGCGCACAGAGGCTACTTTCTTCGCTTCTGGGCACGGCGGTTTCAGAACTACCACCTCAGGGACGGAGCTGGCACTTCACTGAAGTGGTCCGCTCTTTCCTTGATCTTTTCAATATGCCCTCCCCCTCAGTTATCCCCATTTCATTCAGCAGCTACCCCCCCCTGGCTCCTCACCCCTATCAAGTTTTGCAAGGATCTGTGTGCCCTACCGAAGAATACCACGAGCGCCATGATATACAGGTCACTCTTCCGCGAACACGCAACCCAACACCCGGACGCAGTCGCCATTTACACAGATGGTTCCCGCTCGGAAGCTGGTGTGGCCTCCTCAGCTGTGAGGCCGCTGAGGTGGCCTGTCCCAGCCGCTTTCCCGGGGCGTCGGCCTGCCCCGCGAGGCCTCCGTTTTTTCGGCGGAACATTTCGCGATTACGGAGGCCCTCGATATTGTGCGCACCCACTCTGCCAGCTCTTTCGTCATTTATTCAGATTCCCAAAGCGCACTTCTCTCCCTAGAAAGATTTAACTCTCCTCACCCGCTCGTCTGTACCATCCAGCAAACCTTCCACTTTTTAACGACCCTCCAACACAAGGCAGTCGCCTTCTGCTGGGTCCCGGCTCATGTCGGCATCCAGGGTAACGAGGCGGACCGCACGGCAAAGACGGCCTGCTCACTGCCGGCCTCCTCCCGACCCCTCCCTTTCTCTGACTTTTTCCCGACTTTCCGCTCCATATGGCAGCGGGAATGGGACCAGGCCACACAAAATAAACCACATGGTCAAGCCACAAATAGGATACTGGGCCTCCTCACTCCACCGGTCCCGCCATAAAGAAGTAATCCTAGCCCGTCTCCGCCTAGGCCACACCCGCATCACCCACGGACACCTTATGGCGAAATCGCCAGCCCCGCTTTGCCCTACCTGCCATACACCTCCTGTGGAATGCCCAAAGTTGTCCGCTCTTCGTCGCAGGTGTTTCCCTCTCTCGGCCGAAAATTCCATACCCGACCGTCCACGATCCATACTCGCCGAAGGCCCCCACTTTTCAACGGAAGCGATTTTCTTCTTCCTTACTCACTCCCATCTGCTCCATCGCATCTAAAACCATACCCCTCCTACCCACTATCCAGCAACTGACCCTTACTCACTCCCCTAGTCTACCACCCCCAGCACAGTAACACCACCCACCCACTGCCTCGCCGAGATATGTACCGCTTTCTATAGGTACGAATCGGCGGTAAATTAGAGAAAGAAGAAAAGTATATGAGTGATGTTGTTTCCTGCTGGTGTCCAAAGTTTGTGCCTGTTAGTACTCTAAGCGTGTTAAGTCTTGACGTACATTTGTTTTTAATGTCCTGAATGTGGTTTGCAAAAGATAATGTGGTGTTGTATGTGACCCCAAGTATTTTGGTCCTGTGAGTGTGTGGGATGATGATGTTGTTTAGTGTAAGCTGTGGAATTACCTGGTGTTCTTTTGTGTTGCTTGTAAGCAATCCTCCTAGTTACGTAGGATAGCCTTATTTAACGGATGTTGATTTAGATGTGCGAAGTTCAGGTATATTTTCAGTGCATTCATTAAATCGTTGCTATGTTTCACTCTGCACACGAAATTAATCTGTCAACCCTGTTTTGTTGGACTTGTAAAAGCTTTATACTTCATTGTGAAAATTCCTGTATTGTCATGAGGTTCCGAAGGGGTGCGTAAACAGTTAACATTTGTAATCCATTTATTTTACTTTTTGAATACGTCGATGTTGTTATGAAAGCTAAACTTGCTATCGTTATTGCTTCAGTAATTATTATTTAATAATAATGACAGTGTATGGTAAACAACTTTATAAAGATGGGTTATAATGTCAATAAGTCCGTGTTTATTAAACTTTGAAAATGACTAGTTAAATGAAGGACGTTGAAGGATTGTTCTGTGGATAAATATTTATTTACAGTAACTGATTAATTACAATAGTAGTAGTAGTTTGATATAGTTAAGCAAACTTAACTGAATTTTTAATTATAAGAATTAAGTTGTAATTAGTAATTTACTTCTTTTAGGATTATGCTACGAAAGAAGCGGAATGGAATAAGGAAAAACAACGATTGGAGAAAACTAAAAACAGATTAAAAAAGAACAAATCAAATGAGAAGGAGGTAACAGAAAAGCCAGAAATTAAACCTAAAGACGCTAAAGAAAAAGAAGAAGAGTCAACAGCTGCAGCAGCGGAAGAAGAGTCGCTACAATCTAAAGAAGAAATTACTACTGCCTCCGATGTTCCAAAATTCCAACATCCTTGGCAGGACACGAAGAGTAACTCTTTTTCTTGGGTCAAGTACCTGGAACACTGTGGGAAGAATAAAGGTGTTTCAAGAGGCGCTCCTTTGAAACTCTGGAACGAACCATTCCCATTCGGCAAAAACCTCTTCAAAACTGGAATGAAAATGGAAGGAATTGACCCTCAACATCAGTCGCTGTTTTGTGTCATGACCGTTGCTGATGTCATTGGACATCGGATTCGCCTTCATTTCGATGGATATTCTGAAATGTACGATTTTTGGTGTAATGCAAATTCTCCCAATATATTCCAAGTTGGATGGTGCGAAAAGAATGGGAGGAAGCTGGAAACGCCACCTGGAATTTTTAATTTTTCCTGGAAAGCGTATTTAGAACATTGCAAAGCGTTACCTGCGCCGAGACAAGCGTTTGCAACTCGTAATTGCATAACGATCACTCCTCCAAGTAATTTCCGGATCGGGATGAAGCTGGAGGCCGAAGACAGGAAAAACGGGTGGACCTGCGTGGCTACAGTCGCCGACTTGTTGGATAGTAGAATTTTAGTCCATTTTGACGGGTGGGATAAAGCTTTCGATACTTGGTTCGACGTAACCTCTCCATTCATTCACCCCATCGGTTGGTGTGCTAAGAGTAGTGTGTATTTATATCCTCCGAAAGACTACTCAAATCCTGACAGCTTCAACTGGCATGAATACCTTCAAGAAATGAACTCGATGGGAGTACCCGCCAGAGCATTTAAGACGAGACCTCCGCGAGAGTTCAAAGTAGACATGAAAGTCGAGGCTGTCGACAAGCGTAATCCGATGTTGATTCGCGTGGCAACCATTGCTGACACCAAGGATTATAAAGTAATGCTTCATTTCGACGGGTGGCCAGACATGTATGACTACTGGGTGGATGACGATTCTCCAGACATTCATCCACCCACGTGGTGCAACAAGACGGGACACCAGGTCCAACCCCCATTGACACCCGAGCAGTGCGCAGAAGACGTAGATTCCGGCGTCGGTTGCGGTACACAGGGATGCAAAGGGTACGGTCACGTAAAAGGGCTCATCTACAACACGCATCACACCGCGTATGGGTGTCCTTATTCCTTGCAGAACTTGAATAAAGACTGGGAGTCTCTCCTACCTGACCGGTTGGACCCTCCATCGAAGGAGAAGAAAAAAGTGAAGTGTGTGGCGAAACCTTTCATTAACTTAGACACCTCTAAACCTATTCCAGAAGACATAAGTGAAGACTCGCAGAAAAAACGGGTGCGAAAGAGGCGCAAGTTCTTTGATGAACTTTCTCCCCCTGAATGCTCAAAGACGAAAATAACGAGGATGTCCTCGGACGACTTTAATAAAAGCCAACTTTTATCCAAATCTTCAACTCAGATTCATTCCAGTTCTTTAAATACAAATCAAGGACCTTCATCCAGTTCTTCGATGATTCATCCAGGCATATCCGGATCTGACGGATTGACCCCTAAAAAGGGTCTCTCATCGATTGAAGAAGTTAGTGTAGATACAATGGTCCATCAGTCTATATTTAATCCAGGCTACCACCCCAACCCTCCACCCCCACTTCCTCACACATTAGAACGCCATAAGCATATAATTTCCGCTATTAAACTACTACAAAGATCCGAGTTAGATAGCTGGGGACCGGAAGAAGTTCGAGACGCGATGTTTAAGATACCCGGATGCGAAATATCTTCTGAAAAATTCCTCGACCAAGATATTGATGGTGAATCGTTATTAATGCTGACTCAAAATGATTTAGTAGATTTACTGGGGATTAAACTAGGTCCGGCAATTAAAATAATGGCCATGATAATGAATTTAAAAAATATGCCGTAACTTTTGAATTCTAATTATGTTGAACATTTGAATTGCTTGCTTTCGAATCGGTAAGAAAAGGTATCTCAGTGAAAATTATTTTTAGGTATGGATTCCAAACTAGGTGGCAATGAACTGTTGAGCCTAGTCAAGTCAGTTGCTCAGCTGGTGCTCTTTTAATGTCCAATAGAATATAAATTCTTTTATGTTAACTCTTCACATAGTCTAGACAGTGTGTGTGAACACGCTTTTAAAGGCTTTCTCGTACGTTCTTTTAAATCAAAGCGTATTTTCACTGTCGGTTAATTTGTATCAGACATTTTAAATGTTTCGTTAGTTTTGGTAAGAAATTCGTGTCTTCTCTTCTACCTATTTCTTCTCTTTGTAATTTCATTTGCAAGAAACTATACTGACGTAAATATGCAGCAAACGATTAATTCAAAATGGAGAGGAGGACTTTGGGACAGATACTACTTTGTTAATATGTTCTTCGGTAACAAAATTTCACGAAGGTAGAAAACCGATTTAGTTCAAAGGCGAATTTAGTGGCGCGAGCGAAGCCGCACATTGCCGAACGAGCACGGCTTGTGACTGAAGTAATATTACATTGAATAGAAGAGCTTATGATCAGCATCTACAGTCATTATTACTGAAGCACTGCGGTCTTCTGCCCAAGTTCTGTTGGACTTAAAAATAAGTAATTTGTTTGTACTGTAAAACTGCCGTTACATATAATAATTTTGTTGTGAAATGTAATTTTTATGTATATTTGTATAATTTGTTCATATTTATTATTCGTGTAAATAATGTAAAATAATTTTTATAGCTTTTTTTTCCCCATGGTCAAATTACTTCTCGAAGATAAGGTCATTGTAAAACAACTTTAAGAGGATTTTGGTTTCATTATCCTATAAAACTAGATCTAGTTCGTCAATTTACAAGTAAATTCCAGAAAACTATTTTCGTACTTTTCTTCAAAACTACCGAGTTGGAAAGACGACAAACAAAAGGAATATTTTTTCCGAAGTGGCCAGTACAAGAAACGAGGGTTGATACGTATCTGACTATTAAAAAAAACTGAAATGGTGATTATTTCTTTGTCTTAATTAAATCATTCTGTTTGTTTTTCATCAATGTTTCTGCTAGCGTGGAACTATCGCGAGTCATTTCCCTTATCTGAAAATGTAAACTACGTTACTGAATACACTTACCAAAAAAATAAATACAAATACAAAAAACATTCTAATCAATATTACTATGAATATAGATGGTCATCATTAAATTCAATACTGATCAATTGTTTCCAAGTCTTCATGAAACAAAACACCACAGTAGAAAGCTTGTTAATTAAACATATCAGTGTACTTTTTGTAAACTATAAGAAAATTTGTAAATATGGCAATACTATATTTCGGATAAATTTCAACGATTAAAAATGGCAAAACTAAAATTAAATCTGGGTTTGAGACCACGAATGGTTAGGTACTATTATTATGGATGTAATTCCATTCAGTCTCAACAACAAGGACAACATTAAATTTCACTACTTTCCACATAACCGAACTAATTACCATTTGAGATTTATATACAGGGCTGAACAAGTGTTGACTCGGTTCACCAGTCAAAGAAAAATATCATTCGTAAAGTGGTTTTTTTACTGGGGGGGGGGGGGGTTAATCCGCAAAGCAGATAGATTTAATTTGTCACGAAACTGGTTAAACGAAAAGCTAAGTCCAGACGCAAACCATCACTTACCTACGTCTTTTGACGTTTGTGTCCGCCATGTCCAGTAGATTTTGCGCTACAGCACCACTTCTCAAGAGCTTTCATTTAATCGAATGCCGGAAGCCCAACACTGACAGTGTTTATACTTAATTAGCGGAAGAGGGGATGGCTTGGGCATGATGAAATCCGATTATTATTATTATTATTATTATATATTTTGCTTTTGTTGGGGATAATTAATAAATACTACTTTCTATATTTTTCGTCAACAAAACGAGAATTTTTATCGACGTAACAATTAATTACGAAGAGAACCCGTAAAAAATGGACATGGGGCATGGAATATTTCACTTGTCACGGACGAGTAAACGAGTTTATTTGTTCAGCCCTGTTTATATATATATATAATATATTAGGGTGTCTCTTATTGGGTAGTCAAAAATTGAAATGTTGAATTATTTTATCTGCGCCCCCTAAAATAGTTCCATTTAGCATAAAAACTAAAACTTGAAAGTTTGACACAAATTGGCTCATATTTAGGGGTCGCCCCCGGCTAATAAAAATGGTGACCATGGCATAATAGCTCGACATATGATTATGCTCATTATACACATAATTCCTTCCTTCCTTTTTTTAGTTTGATTCGTTTTTATAAGTATAGGCCTTCTTATTTATCATTGATGTTATAATCCATCCTTTGGTCCTCAATCCTTCTTTATCCCAATCCTTTTTCTCCTATCCAAAATCCTTCCTGGCTCTTTTTTTATATACAATCAGCAATGAAGCATTGCTACCAAAAAAAACCATTAGTTTATTATATAGAGATAAATTCAAAATGCCAGTGCTATTTACATACATTAATTAGCATTATTTCCTTATACAACATTTATTTAATATACAATATGGTGTATTTTAAGGTGCGACCTCATTGATGGTTATTTTTTGAGAAGAACAGTTTTTGATGGAACTGGGTGACTGGCGGTGTTTTGCAACAATTTGGAGCAGGAACTGGAGCTGCTCTTCCCCACTGTCAATTTCTTATTCAGCTCTTGAACTAAAGCTACTGCACGTTCTGCCCGGTCATTTACAACAGATAGAGCTGCAACAATAGCTCTGGCCCTTAAATATTCACAGCTGGATGTCCAAGTGCTGGGTGCCTTGTTCAGAAATCCTTCTGGCAAATTCAGCTTAGTAAAGAATTCTCTAGTATTTCTTGTAACAAGTTGGTGTAGTCCTTCACCAGAGCAGAAGGTCGATTCAGGAATCCGAGGACGCTTGGGTGGTCTATCAGTGGACTCATCTTCTAATGCCTTTACCATGCGTTTCTTTACATCTGTAGTAATTCGCTCATCAAAGAAAGCAAGACCAACTGCTTCTTCAGACAGGTACCATAAGTGGTTAGAGAGCTTTTTTTTAGTTGCATCAGAAATCTTTTTGTTAGGATAATTAATCAATGACCTCATAAGGAGCCAGTCATTAAATGGGGTTTCAATAGGGAGTGAGGATGTTGTCCAAGCCTTCATATAGATGAGAACAGAAAAAAGGGAAAGATCTCGAATTCCTCGTTCTTCAGTCTTAGTCATCTTGAACTGGTTTCGAAAAAGCCACATCTTGATAGAATAGAGCGCTTTGGACATCCAGCGAGCTCGATGCATGGCACCTGGTGCACGAAACTTGATGCCTTTATTGGGACACCTCCAAGAAAGATGATGGACAGATCCAAAAGTTCTTGATAGTCATCCCGTAGCATAGGTGCCTGGGATCTAGCAAACTGAATTAGTTCAGTTTTAGACTGGATAATTGCTTCTTTAGTAATCGTGTCTGTCTCACCTGTTTGGAACTGGCTTTGATCAACAGAAGTCCAATTGTCACGAAAACGCTTAAAGATCAATATCTCTGGACCAGTTGATGTAGATCCCAATGTTGCTTCAAATGCAGCTCCCAACAATAAATCTAAAACATGGTGTCTACAAGGCAAGTACAAAACATCATGTCCCAATTTTGCTTCGATGAGAGCACAGGCTCCACTATATTGACCCGTGTTTGAAGCTGTTGTATCGAAACAAATTGCTTTTACTCTCTCTGTAATTCCCCATTCATTCAGGCAGTTAAAGACGGCTTCAGCTTGTGCTTCTCCAGTTGAGTTTGGGATTTTGGGGACACCAAGCAGCTGTTCAACACCAGGTCCTGACACAAGTACTGGGAGACGATCAATGTGCTTGTGCGAGGCGAGGTCTTCCATCATCTTGCCATCCCAGTGGACTGTCATAGAACATTCTCCATGGAAATGCTCCTTAAGTTCTTTAGCATTTTTTTCAAACACTAATAACAAAATCAGTATAAATAATTGTGAAAAATATAAATAACATAGTTTATTATCTGATAATAGCAAAAAAGAAGTATAGTGATACACAGTTACACACCTTTTACTTATGACAGCAGAACACTGAATGATGACAAATGAACAATTGCAACAATCTGGAGCATTCTTGATGAAACATGTTTAAACAGGTTGATCTTGTCTTATCAAGCAATATTTTCAGCTACAAACTTGACAATTATCTCTAATATATTCATTTAATTGAATTCATCATAAATATGATGATTAATTAATTAAAAACATATGTTTAGTATACTTGACAACTGCTAGTAATTTCAAATATTAATTGCATAAATAATAGCTATATTTTATGAACTTTAATAAGCGGGGGCGACCTCTAAAAATTGTTCAATCCAAAAAGAATTTTATATGTGATGTTTTTTCAACCAATGGAACTGGTTGAGGGGGCGCAACCTAAAAAAATCAACACTTCGAAAATAAGAGACACCCTAATATATATGTACACACACTGCATATTTGAGTTCGTCAGTAAAATTCTATCATTTTTCCATTTTCTCAAAATAGCTTATTAGCTGTTTAACGCGCTTACATGTATGAACAATTTTGAATGGCTCTGAACAAAGTAGGTATTGACAGGGGTGCAGTGCCAATTTTATAGGTGCCGGAGCTCTGGTGGGCCTGACAAAAGCCTGCCATTTCCTATCCTGTTTCTATATATGCCACACGATGACTAAGTATTTCGTGTTTGCACTCACTCACTAAACTGTTGATAATTAATGGAGACAACTTTTTTGTTGCTTGTTATGGTAATTCCTCCAAACTTTGCACCCCTGGGTATTGATAGATTTTGATCAATTTTGAGTATATACTCAAACGAAATAGTAATGAAGTGACGCCCGAAAATCTTTGTCACTTTATAGAAGACAGTCTACAGAGGTGAGGCTTGCACAGTTGGCTACAAGAGTCGAGATACAATGGGCCACACCTAGCTTAGTGTTCAGTGTATTCCGACTTTTGTAACGGATGGTACAACTCTCATCAACATGTATCCAAATCAAATTGGGTTACATATTATGAATGGCCAAATCAGGGACAATGTTTAATTTTTTTCCAATGGCTAACCAATCGGAAAAGAAACATTTATACGACTTAAACCCAAAACTATTTCGCTAGTATTATACTACCAAATATGTACGTGATGAAAGCAAAATTGTGTCCCCCTCCCCTAATTTCCTAAGAAAACTGGTGTGAAACCAATAAAGAATTACCTTTAGGTGAGCATTATAGATCGAATCTTCAGACACTTTTCCAGCTTTCGCTTTCGTTTTTTTGATGTATTTATTTTGAATTTCTTTCAACTGAGTTTTGGTTTTATCGCAAAATGTCTTCGCATTTCGTGCGAGGGCTTCTCTGTGTTCTTTAGTCACTCTGAGGAACGGAACAAATATTAGTTTTCGTCAATACTGCAATCTCTGCTCACTGAGTTTTATTTGCTACACACACACTCTTATTCCTTTCCTGAAAAGATTTTCAATGTTTGCAGTTTCAGTTAAAAAAAATTTGGGCAGAGATAGAGATATGAAAGAAAACGTAGTGAAGAATAAATATTATTCAAGAACGAATTTATATGAACTTTTAAGTTATTTTATGTAGTTTGCTTAACGGAAGCAAAATAATAGAGCTATACTTATTTTCATGGAAATTTTTGCGGACTATTAACTTATTTTGAAAGGTTTAAAATATCTAAAATGAAAAGTCTTGTGAATGCTAAAGACTTCCAATTCACTAATCACTATGAAGTTCTTGCATCATTCAAAGTCTTCTAACTCTCTTAACTCTTATACGAGTAAACCTTTCCAAGTGCAAATAACATCTAAACCAAAAGGAACGCTCCACTGACGATGATCTTTCATTTCTCTCTGACTCTTGGTCATCCTCCTTTCGGGAGAACCTTTGCTATTACGCAAGACATATCAAAAGCTTTTGACAGAGTTTGGCGCACACATCTTTAATTTCGAATTTGCCCTCCTTCGGTTTCTATCCTTCTATCTGTGCCTTCATCTCTAATTTTCTTTCTGACCGATCTATAGCTGGGGTTGTAAATGGCCACTGTTCTTCCTCTAAAGTTATTGATAGTGGTGTTCCTCAGGGCTCTGTCCTGTCACCCACTCTTTCCCTTTTATTTATCAGTAATCTATGAAGTCGAACTTCCTATCCTATCTACTCCTATGCTGTTGATTCCACCCTTCACTTCTCCACCCGCTTCACAAAGCCTCCCTCTCAACAGTCACTCCATGCTTCGCGAAGGAGGGCTGTGGTGCAGCTGACCTCTAATCTTTATACTATCTCTAATTAGGGCAGAGAAAACCTTGTGGCTTTCAGTGCCTCAAAAACTCGGATCCTTCATCTGTCTACTAGTCACATTCTTCCATATGACTACCCCGTTACCTTCAACAATACACAACTCAATCCTTCATCTTCTCTTAACATTCTTGGCATTTCCTTTTCTCATCATCTTTCCTGGAAAGATCACATATATTCTCTTTCTGAAACAGCTTCTAAGAGGTTAGGTGTGCTGTACCGACTTCGCAGTTTCTTCACCCCCACTCAGTTGCTCTCTCTTTACAGGGGTCTTGTCTGCCCCTATATGGAGGACAGGGGTTCAACCTACACAGGTTACACAGGCTCAACCTACATAGCTCTAGTTGACTGAGTGGAATCAAAGGCTTTTCGTCTCATCAAATCAATTTACTGACTGTCTTCAATCCTTCTCTCTTCGCCGCAATGCTGCCTCACTCTCTCCTTACTATCGTTATTATAACGGACACTGGCTCTTCTAAACACACTAATTATATGACTCCTCTTTTAAGGACAGCACACAGTACCAGACTTTTGACACATTCTCATTCCTTTTCTGTCCAACTCTCTCATGCAAGGGTTAATTGGTATTTTCAACGTTTCATCTATTCAACTGGTCAACTCTGGAACTAGCTTTCTCAGTCCATCTTTCCTCCTGTCTATGAACTCCAATCTTACAAACGCAGTGTGCAGTGTCCAGGCATCTCGAAAACCCTGGACCTTGATTTTGGCTCTCTTCTTCCTCTATTGGGACGGGGGCGTTTTTTTCGGGCATTCGCCCATGGCCCCTCCTTCCTGCATGAAAAAAAAAATTACCATCAATTTTTATAATACAATTTATAATATGCTGCAATTATTACTCTTAAAGGAATGTATTCTGCAAACCATGCTATTCATATTTGCAAATTAAACACAGGATTTCAGTTTAGATTATAAAGAATAATAAGAGTATATATATAAGCGTGCCTGCAAGACTACAAAATAAAAGTTGCATTTTTGACCCTTATTTCAAACTAGCAGAAAGGATACATTATGCAGTGAGATTATAAGCAAACTGATATACTTCAAAAATTTTCTTAACATTTATCAGAATGCAGTTTTACTCTCCCTTTAACATAATGAAACCGAATATAACCTGACCTTATCCACCCTAAATTAGCTGAATATAAAGCAAAAAATTTGTCCATAAAATTTCCAATGTTCAAAAGATCTTGTCAAAAAACTTTCCCAACCAGCGATTATCGCTTAATTCTCAGGGACAATTATCACCCTTCAGTTTTTAATTTAATCAAAAAAATCTCTCTTAGTTTTGAATTTAATCTAACCATCATTTAAAATTTTTTCCTTGTATAAATATATCAAGAATAAATCAAAGCAATATAAACTTTAACATGGATACTTTTATATTAATTAATAATTATAAACTATTAAGTTTCATATATATATATATATATATATATATATAAGAAACTCATCTTAAAGATTGCCAAGGAAATTGTGAAAACTGCGAACATTGTATTGATAAGAAAGAGATAAATATAGAGGGCTTCAACTTACTAAGAGTGGATACAACAATGAGACGGAAAGGTGGCTGTGCTATATATGTACAGGAAGGTCATATGACAGAGACGATAATAAATAAATCAAACAGCTATGTGGAACTCCTAGCAGTGAAAATAGAAAAACTAAACTTGATAGTAACAGTCATCTATAGACCTCCAAGCACCCCAACCAAAAAATTCTCTGAGGCCATTGATGACATCAGAAAGCTAATAAAGGCCATAAACACTCCATCCCCCAATATAATGATGTGCGGAGACTTTAACTTCCCATTTATGAAATACAAAAAGGTGGATAGGAATATATATATTCACCAGGACAAGGGGGGCACAAGAGAAGACCAGGAGCAAGCAAAAATGTTGATGGCTCTCACAAATGAGTTTATGCTGATACAGGAGATAACAGAAAATACCAGAAAAAATAACTGCCTAGATCTGGTATTCACGAATAACACGAACTTGATTGCTGATATAAAAATAATCCCAACCATTATCTCAGACCACAACTTAATCGAGATATCAACAAATATGACAACAGCATTAAAAGACAATACACATATTGTGGAAAGAAGTAAATTTGGGGTCTTTAACTTAAACTCAAAGACTATAAATTGGGAAGCAATCAGATTGCACATGGCCCAAATAGAATGAAGAACAATTTTTGAGAATAAAACAACTGAAGAAATGCTAACAACCTTGGAGGAAAAAATGCTGAGAATTTTAGAAAAATATGCTCCGAAATCATAGCCAAAAGGAAAGAGGAGCTGGCTAGAGAGGCAAAAGAGAAGACTATTCCGCAAAAGAAAGAGAGTGGAGGCGAAGTTAGGTAACTGCGGAGATAATGACAGGAAAGCAATAAAAGAAAAACTGGAGGGTATCGATAGGGAAATACAAGCCCTGATTAAGGACCATACAGAGAGGGAAGAGGAAAAGGCAGTAGAAGCAATAAAGGAAAATCCAAAATACTTCAATAGCTATGCAAAAAGGAAAACAAAAACATGTGCTGCTATTGGGCCCTTAAGGATGGGAAATAATGAACTAACCGATGATCCAAAAGAAATATCTGATACATTGAGAGCTCAATATGAATCAGTTTTCAGTACCCCAAAAAGTGACAAAGCGATACCTGACATAAATGCATTCTTTGAAGAGGAATTGCAAGGAGACTTTGATTTTACACCAGAAGATGTAGCAAAAGCTATGGGACAAATGAAACCACATTCAGCTGCAGGTCTGGACAATTGGAACGCATTATTGATTAAAAACTGTAAAAATGAAATAGCTACACCTTTATACTGGATATGGAGAAGATCCCTAGACACTGGGGAAATACCGAGCATCTTGAAAAGAGCAAACATTGTCCCTATATACAAAGGAGGGGACAGATCTCAAGCAAAGAACTATAGACCAGTGTCACTAACGTCCCACCTCACCAAAGTATTTGAAAAAATAGTTAAAGAGAAAATTTATGATTTCCTGGAGACACGGGAAAGATTCAACGAAAATCAGCATGGATTCCAATCAGGTAGATCATGCCTATCACAACTAATAGAACACTACAACAATATCCTAGATGCATTGGAAGGCAATGACAACTACGATGTTATATACACAGATTTTGCTAAAGCTTTCAATAAATGTGACCATGGTATAATAGCACATAAAATTAAATATATGGGAATAACAGGCAAAGTGGGAAAATGGATCTACAACTTCCTTAGAGATTGTCTGCAGGTCGTCAAAATTCAAGGTATATCATCATCAGAATTGGAAGCAGGGCTGTGGAGCTGGAGCTGGAGCCAGAGCCAGGAGCTGGAGCTTGAAGCAATTTTGGTGAGTGGAGCTGGAGCCAGTTATTTTTGGGAAGCTGGAGCTGGAGCTGGAGCTGGAGCTGATAAAAAATGTGTCAGCTCCAGCTCCAGCCCAATACAAAGAGTTCATATTTAGATACAAACTTTTTTATGCTATTTTTTTTTTATTTTGAATGATTTCTAATTGGACTTAATTTTTTTCAGGAAATGTGTTAATTTTTAGAAACTTAAGGTACAATTTCAAGAGATTTATCAATCATTAATATATGGTGAGAGGAGCTGGAGCCGGAGCCGGGCATAAAAAAATGCTGGAGCTGGAGTTGGAGCCAGAAATTTGAAAATGCTGTAGCCGGAGCCGGAGCTTAAGATTTTGGTGCCAGCTCCACAGCCCTGATTGGAAGTACGCAGCTCAGTACCACAAGGGACAGTACTGGCCCCACTCCTGTTCATTATCATGTTAACAGACATAGACAGCGGAGTAAACAGCAACAGTATAGTAACATCCTTTGCAGACGATACAAAGATCAGCAGAAAAATCAGCGATGTTCAGCAGAAAAATCAGCGATGTACAGGATGTGGAGGCCTTGCAGAGGGATACAAACAAAATATACAAATGGTCAAAAGACAACAACATGTCATTCAATGCTGAGAAATTTCAGCTCTTGAGATATGGTAGAAAAGAAGAACTTAAACAGACTGCATATTATGCTCCAGATAGACAGGAAATTCAGAGAAGCATGAAAGCGATTGATCTCGGGAGAATAATGACAGATGATGTGAAATTTGAAACACAAAATCAGAGAGCGATAAATAAAGCAAAAAGAGTCGCCGGACAAGTACTAAGAATGTTCAAGAGAAGGGACAGGACAGTAATGATTCCCCTGCTAAAAACACTGATTATACCAAAACTTGAATACTGCTCAGTTTTGACATCCCCATATAAAAAGCAAGAAATTAATAAACTAGAAGAAAGGCATTTCACAGCCAAGATTGATGGCTGCAAAGAACTCAACTACTGGGAAAGACTACGTAAACTAAATCTGTACTCACTGGAAAGAAGAAGAGAGAGGTACATCATAATCTACATATGGAAAATGATCGAAAAACTGGTACCAAACCTAAAACTAAACCCAATTACCATTCAAACAATACTGGAAAATAGGAAAGGCAGAATGTGTAGTGTTCCCAAATTAAAGGCCCGACAAGGGACCTCCTCAACCCTGAAGGAAAATAGCTTGGTTGTCAGGGGGCCAAGACTTTTCAACCAGCTTCCTAAGGACCTCAGAAACATAACGGGGGTCAAAGTTGGTCTTCAAGAAAAGACTGGATGCCTGGCTCAGGACAGTACCAGATGAGCCAGGCGTGCCTGGCTATGTACAGTGGAGCATGCAAGAAAGCAACTCGCTCCTCCACCAGGCCAGACCTAGAGGCGGAGCCACCAGCTTGACCTCTGTGTGAAGAGAGACCAACGCATGAAACAACATAAGGTTCAAAAGGTAAGGTATATATATAATACATATATATATATATATATATATATATATATATATTATATATATATATACTGTGTGTGTTTGTGTGTGTGTGACACACAGACTATGCATAGAACAACTTAACAAGGAACTCTTCTGGGAAAATTAAATCCATTATAGCCTGAATAAGTAATGGTAAATGACAAATACTTTAGTTTTTCTTTTTCATGATGGAAGCCCAAGGTGGGTAATGGGTCACTCGCATAGAGGCCCAAAATGAGACATCCTATAATCAGACCAGAACCCCATTGGAATACCTGAGTCATCAGATTAAGTGATGAATTACTGGAAACACCAAGCTGATAATGACTTACAGTGCCCGCGAAAAGTATCCGATCACTCAAGAAAATACAATATTTTCCCTTGATATTCAGAGACACGTAATTCACTTTCTATTTGTTCTAGCGACATCTGGTAACTTTGAGGTTGCTCGCTGATATGAGAGCTATCGAACGCATTCTCAAATTAGTGTTCTGGTAGCCTTCGTTGCGGGTGGCTGTGTCTCAAATTTGTCAGATTTCACTGTTTGTGTAAATTTCTTGATATTTTTTTTTTTTTTACAGAAAGTGGTGTAAATAAAATTTATATATGTGTGCTAAAAAACAACTTACATGCATGTGGGAAATCACAGAGACAGATAGCTAAGGAATTAAACATATCCCAAAGTACCGTTAATTTATGGGTTTCACGGGCTAAGAACAATGGTGGCCTAACCACGCCAGTCCCTAAAAAACGATCTGGCAGACCGAGAAAAACAAATTCGCGAACAGACAAACTTATGAAACGTTTAGTATTGAAAAACCCAACAATAACTGCGAAAGAAATAAAATTTAATATGAATAATTTGTTATCTGGTGTTTCTGAACGAACTATCCAGGAGCGGCTCCAAAAAGAACTCGGATTACCATCTCGCCATGCTGCTAAGAAACCGTTCATTACTGAAAAAATGCGTAAAAAACGTGTCGCATTTTGTAAAAAATACATTCATTGGACTGTTGATGACTGGAAGAAGGTTTTATTTAGCGATGAGTCGACATTTTTGACATTCAGAAGTTGTCCAAAAAAGGTTCGCCGGCCTATTGGCTCAAATAGGATGGACCCTAAATACACCCTAAAGACAATGAAACACCCTCCAAGTGTGATGGTTTGGGGTTGTTTCGGTTACTATGGGCGTGGAAACTTATATTTTCTTCCGAAGAACACAACTATGAATGGTGCACGGTATTTAGCAATGCTACAGGATAAACTTCCAATGGCAATGGCAATCCAAAGGACAAAAACATACATGCATGATGGTGCACCATGTCACAGGGCCAAAATAGTGACAAAATGGATTACTGACAATAAATTTGATATTTTGGATTGGCCTGGTAATAGTCCAGATCTCAATCCGATAGAAAATCTGTGGCTAATAATAAAAAATAAGGTTGAATGCCACGACACTGGCTCAGTCGAAAAATTACAAGAGGCCATCAAAAAGGTATGGTGCAAGGAAATATCAGTGGAAGTTTGTCAAAACTTGATTAAATCCATGCCAAAACGTCTAGAACAAGTCATCCAAACCAAAGGACAGATGACAAAATACTAATATAAGGTTAGTATACATTTAAACATTGTTTTTTATGTAAAAAATACAAATTTCAAGGGTGATCGGATACTTTTCGCGGGCACTGTATTAGTAGTATTATAATATATACAAATAAAATATTAATATTTTTAAGAATTTTTAAATACCCTCTAAAAATATAAAAATTTTTATTACTGCAAGACTCACTTGGGAAGTGGTACATAAAATGTAGTTCCTTCCTGCTGTGGGTTAAGATTCATGCCTGATTCAAGTATGGCCTTTTTGATGTTAGAAGTGGCTTGTGGAAAAGCAGTTGCTTGTATGAGAACTAATGTTGGAGTTTTTTGAATTATCTGAGCAATTTCTGATAATGGGTAAGTATCACCTTCTAATACAACAGGTAGTGAGTGTAAACTACCTGCTCAGTCAAGGAAAAGAGAAGTCACTCATTAAGTTAACAAACATTAATTGTAACTGGGATTATGACTCAATTCTGTGAAATCATTCATAGTACAAATTAGTTATATTGTTAAAGCTTTATTTAATTATTATTTATTATTTTTTACCTTACCCAATGATGTGCGGATGGAAAGTTGGTTAACAAAATCTTCTTTCAAATTTTGAAGTTCACTCTCCAAATCCTTTTTAAATCTTTCCACATCAATAATTTCAGCTAAATCACTTTCTATCATGTGAGATTTCACTTGTTTACCATCACCTAAAACAAACCAGTACCAGTCACATGTAAAAAAAAATATAAATTTTTTTTTCTTTAATTTGCTGCATAAAATTATGAGGACTAACCATATTGAAATCTAAAAACATAAACACAAGCACATAACTGTAATATGTTAAATATGACTTATTTGTAAAACTTGCATTGCAAATTACAAATATTTCACAATACTCTTACCTTTTGGTTTGTCTCTACTCTTAGCATAATTTCTCTTCTGAATATCAAACTGTGGGCATAACTTTAAGGTGGGCAAATGATTGACAGCATGATACTTATGAACAGAAACTGAAACTGAATCAATCCTAAACTGCAATGAACGTGCAATAACTCTGTTGAACAGCAGAGAGTCTACTTTTTCACATACTGACATTCTCATCTGATATGATAATACTCTTATTAAATATGACATTGTTTAATATTTTGTAGTTTCAAAATATCTGAAACAATCAGATCATCATGAGATTAATGTATATTAAATTACATTCTCTTCACCACCTTACAATCACAGACTTAAATATTAATATAAAGTACCAGTATTTTGAGTTAAAATTCATGTCATTAATAGCAATAATCATCATACAATACTTTAATATCCATGAATTCCAAGATAAATGATTTAACTCAGCCTTGCATTTTTGAGAAAGTCACAGGAAAAGAAAAATGTTTGAAAAATAAGACCACAGTACAGTACAGTATTTTGAAACTTAAATTTATTTAATTTCAACTTACAAAAGTTGTATATCTTGCACTAGGCCTACAGGAACATCATTGGACCTTCCTCCTTTATTTAGATAAAAATCAATGCTCAGTTGCTTATTAATATGGCGATGGTTTAAAAACAATACCATTATGAACAACGTAACATAAGTGATATTTTAAGTTATATTACATGTAGTTAATGTAACAAAGCCAGTTTACTCTAAATATTTTACGTCAATATTCTCTGCAGATACTGAATATAAATGAAAATACTAAATAAACTAATAGTTTACTACAATAAATTTAATAATTACTAATATTTACATACATTTTCTGATTATTATATCAAGAAAAGAAGTATATATATTAGGGTGGAGTGAAACCAGACAAAAGTTTTCTTTCCCTTTAGGCACACTGAAATTATATTGTGGTTTTATAGGAAACACAAAGAAAACTGAAATAATATTCTAGAGTATCTTGAATTACCCCATTTTTGCCAAAATATGAAATGGGTGTCATAACTGGGTTTATGGTGGTTTATAATTGATTCTTACTATGTTGTGGGGGTAACAAATACATATAACCCACACAAAACTTTAAAATATTGCTATGTTGTGGGGGTAACAAATACAGTGGAACCTCGACTTACGAACGCCTCTATTTACGACCAAATCGACATACGAACATACGCCCGGCGCTTCGATTGCCTCTGAGAGACTACTGGAAAAACCATTTTAATATCCTCCACTGCATTAACATGATTGATAAAGCCTGGAACGAAGTCAGTTACCGGACCTTGAACTCAGCCTGGAGGAAACTCTGGCCAGATTGTGTACGAGAGAGAGATTTTCAGGGCTTTGAGGCTGTGACATCGGTTAAATTAGTTGATGATATTGTGTCCATGGGCAAGAGCATGGGCTTGCAGGTCGACGGTGATGATGTGGAGGAGCTAGTGCTGGACCACAGTGAAGAGCTCACCACAGAAGAGCTTGTGGAACTTCAGAGTGAGCAGCGGACGGCATTGGTGGAGGAGCAGTCGTCAGAGGAAGAGGGAGCTAGGGAGGAAGTTATGAGTGCTATGATTAAAGACATCTGCGCTAAGTGGAGTGAAGTGCAAGGTTTTATTGAAAAGCATCACCCTAACAAAGTTGTGGCAAACAGGGCAGTAAACATTCTGAATGACAATGCAATGTCCCACTTCAGAAAGATTCTTCAACGAAGGAAGAAACAAATCTCTCTCGATAGATTTTTAGTGCAGTGAACCAGCGAACCAGATGGCAAGAGACAGAAAAGAGACAAAACCCCTGATGGAGAGGTGCCCAGTGTTCTTATGGAAGGGGACTCTCCTTCCAAACAGTAACTTCCCTCCCCCTTCCTTTCCTCATCACCATCCACTCATGCCAGCGATTATCCTCCACAAAGGTACAGTAAAATTATACAGCTTATTAAATTTAGTATAATTTTTTTCTCTTATATTTTCTCTTTATAAACTCTTACAAAGCATTAAAAGTACAATTATCTGGGGCGCTGGAACGGATTAATTAAATTTACATTAATTTCAATGGAAAAAATGGATTCGATTTACGACCAATTCGAGGTGCGAACAGGGTCTCGGAACGAATTAAATTCGTAAGTCGAGGTTCCACTGTACATATAACCCAAACAAAACTTAAAAATATATCTTCTGCAAATAATTTTCAGATTATTTAATGAATTTCTATTTACTTTTTCTTTTCTGGATTAATGATATTCTCGAATTTAGTGTTTTGTTGCAAAGAATATAAAGAAACAAGGAAAGAAAAATAACCATTTTTTTTTTAAATTTGTTTTATTAAATACATATAGAGTATAGAAACACACAGAAAATGAGTACACAAATGGTAACTGCAAAAAAACAACCTTAACTATTCAAATAAAGATGACAAACTTTTAGCAAAACCCTTTATGGTTTCTACATCTGGCATCAGACTACATGAATAGTGTGTCCATACATCCTGGCTTTCTATATTTTAAGAGTTATTAATTATATACTATGTGAATGTGAAACTATAAGGTGTGTATTATTATATTTAGTATTCATTTACTCTTTTAAAAAGTGTTTTCAAAATAAGCTTATAGGCTATAGGGCATAGATCTGCCCCCATCCCAGTTTTTCCAAACACAAATCTGGACACCCTATATGTGAAATCATTCTAGCTCTGATAAAATCATCTTGTGCTTCAAACCCAAATAGTGAACTTGAAGAGGCCATTGCTAATTTAATACAATGCTCTACATTCTGGGTATGATTGGGATAATCTTTAATGTTCAATGCATTTTCTTCGATAGCTAAAATTTCTGCTTCTGTTAGCTTCATTTTAAGAAATGGCTCAGTTTATTATCATTCCAATTAATTATTTCATCCCAGTCCTTTGCATCAAAACTAAGATTAGGAACCTTGAAATCTCTCAATTCTAAATTTTGACCAGTCTCATTTCATATGTCCATGATTTTGCTAACAGCTTTTTCACATTTTTCCCAAGATGAGTCACACAACATTGCCAGAAGAATATTTTCTAGGTGAGCAAAGTATGCATTTTGGGATATAATGAGGCACTTTGGACAACAAGCTACCAAGCACCAAAATTTTAAAAATGGAGAAAAATGCAGTTAAAGTTTGTCAACTTGCAAAATACCATAACCCTTTAAGGACGAGTCCACAGCATATGCAGTCACTCTTGTTACCAGAATGTATAGGTTTAAATGTTATTCAAAACTAAATATTTTAGTAACTAGTCACTGAAATGATACACATTTGGGGTTCCTTTCCTGACAACTAAATGACATTTATATATAAACATGTAGAAACATTTATAGAAACAAGGCATTGTAGTACAGTTTATATTATTATTTCTGGTGGACCTTAAGGTACTAGGGCGGGTCATACTATGCATTTTTTTTAAATCAATGGAGAGGGGTGTTCAAATGACATATTTTGGTGTATAGAACACAATTCTGAAGAAAATATTTAATTCTGATAACCCTAACCTACATCATTTTGCAGTTGATTATTATTAAATTGTTGATTATTTTACTATTGTACAGGGTGTCCCGTAAGTCTGGACCCATAGGGATTTATAATATATTTTTTTATTATGTTATTATTATTATTTTTTTATTATTTTGTATTATGATTTTTATTTGTGGGGCCACTTGAAAGCCAAAGTGTACGAGGTCAAACTTCAGAACATTTTCCACATTAAAGCACGCATTGTGGAGGCGTGTCAAGAAATTTCTGCGACTGTGATTCAGAAAGTGCTGTCGCAGTGGAGATTGCGTCTTCAACTATGTGTGCGACACAACGGCGGACACTTTGAACAGATTATGTAATAAATTTTTGGACTATTTTGTAATTTTATTATTTTTCCCTATGGGTCCAGACTTACGGGACACCCTGTAGTTACCCCAGAATATGTCTTCTCACGTTTTCTATCATGGCTGCTCACATTATCTCTCATAGAGCATTGTTCTAACTAATTCATATAAACACATATAATGTAATTCATATAATAATAATAATATTTAAATACTCAAATAAAAAGGTGTGCCATTCCACTTAATTGTAATTATCATACAGTTTGGTATAGGAAATATTTTGATGGTTTTCTGGCGCGCATAAGGCCATTTTCTGAGCCACCTTTCTCAGAAGCTAGAATGTAACGTTTCAGAATATTCTAAAACGTTTTGTGAAATATTTGAAGTGACTCATGATTTATGAAGCTATTTTACCACCTCGGCTTGCAGTGAGGGGATAGATTTAGTGATTATCTACTGATATTTTTTTTGTTACTGTTCACATGTGAGTATTATTCTGTTATATTTTAGAAAAAGCTATTTCTACGCATATTATAGTGATACATTGGGCAAAATTTAATTAACAACTTTGATTTGAGCTAAAATTAGGTGGTTCATTTTTAGTACAACTGAGCAGTATGAGGCCTATTTCAATGTTCTAAAGAATATTTTTAGGATGTGTTTCTTTAGTTTTTTTTAGAGTACATGAACAAATTATTTGCATTACAGACAACAGATAAATTAGCATTTTATAGCATTTTATAACATTTTGAAACCAAAAAAGCATAGTGTGTTTAGCATTTGCAGATAAATTTGTTCTTGCCCATTTCAGCTCTTTTTTTAACCAAGAATTTTGCACTGAAAAGAGTTAATACCTGTCTGTAGTGGATACTTAGCTGTTGTATTATTGTTTTTATTTCAGTGTGAACTCATTAAGAAAATGGCTCAAGTCAGAACAAGGACAAAATCAAGTTCTCATCTGAGTAATCTTGTTGGCACTGGCCGGGAGCTGTTGGTGTCTGAACTGCCAACTGTGAGGGATATCCTGAGGTATGGCATCTACTTTGATATCAATCCAAACTTCACCCAAATCTCTGTTGGCCCTCCACTGATCAAGCTTCCTGACAAGGTCATTCAAGATCTCTCAACTGATCAATACTATGGCTATAAAATTGTCTGTGCAGTCAGGGATGGAGTACTTCCTGCAGGGCTGGCTCTGTTAGAGAGAGGACCAGTAAACCACAGCCGCTGGCTCACCACAGCAAACAGACTTCTCAGGCTCTGGGTGT
The DNA here is from genome assembly GCA_023014485.1 of Bathynomus jamesi. Lineage (NCBI taxonomy): Eukaryota > Metazoa > Arthropoda > Malacostraca > Isopoda > Cirolanidae > Bathynomus > Bathynomus jamesi. Next base: position 226,276 of record JAJOZX010005573.1, on the reverse strand, counting down.
GAAAGCATGGACTTAAAGGAAAGAACCTGAAGATTCTGCAATTCATTGTGGAATTCATCATTGGAGTGTATTACCCATGTTGGTTCAACGTGAAGGTCAAGCACTCCTGGATCGAAGGGCCTAGGCACATCCTCTTTCAGCTGGACTGCCTCAAGTCCCAGAGAAAGGAGGTGCTGGATATTGTGATGCCAACTGTGAGAAGATCTGCTTGGTATGCCCACAGTGAAGTCATCCTCCAAACACTACTCTGCTCTGAGGATCAGGAGGAGAGGATTGAAGGGGTGGAGAGAATCCTGGCCATCAGGGTAGAGGGGGACCCAGACACTCAGCTGGGGGACTCCTCTGTTAGGAGCAGAAGGACACCTGACATCAATTGTGATGCTTCCAGCATCGGTGACTTGATCAGCTGGTCAGAAGGTGTGTCAGAGCCACCTCTCACCTGCTCTCTAAGCACCTCAGAGGTGAAAAACTTCATCAACACCCCATGGAGGTGCGCAACTGGCCTTGCCACACACAAAGCATTGAGAGGGTTGTTAAAATGGTGACTGAGGCTTCTGCTAAGTACTTCTCACAGGAAAAGAGGGATGGAGGGATCAGGGCTCAGGAGACCAGCAGGAAGCTGATGTCCAAGTCTGAGTCAAAGCAGGATTTGTGCAACCTGGCAAAGTTCAAGATGTCAGGAGAATGATCTTTGTAATTATATCCAGTGATATACATGCAGTTCACCTATTAATAAATATATGTAAAGTTGATTTGGCCTTGTCAATATAAATGATTTACCTTACATCTTTTAATATATTATAAAGGGGTTCAAAAGGGTAAAATTGGCAATTTAGAAATAAAAAATGATGTAGGTTAGAGTTATCCTATCCAAAAAAGCAGCTCATATTTGAATTCCCCATGTAAAAACACATAATTTAGACACCCCTGATGATAGGATTTCCTTCAGATTCATGTTGTCACCTGAGTACGACCCGCCCTATATAATAAGGTACCATCTGTCATTAAAGGGTTAAACTTTTGAACCAATAACAATATTTGATCGATTTCAAATTTTCAACCATACATACAGGTCCACAATCTGCTCCCTGACTCACCCATGGGATAGAGGAAGGGTAGGGGAATATAGTGGTATAAATAACTCAGTTCTGGCCTCACCAACAAAGGTGCTTGCCCCAGATGTACCATCTAATGTTTCAAAAAATGTCTTAGAGGTAATTCATTTGTATGAAGCATATAAATGAACCAATGAAGCGGTCTACCAAGTGCTTTCTCCATAACATGAATCACACCTTTATAACTAGTGTTGGTATTTGTGCTATTACAGCTATATCATTTTGTAGCTCTCTCTCTTTAATAACTGGCAATACTGAATTTGCTATGTCTGCAGCCTTACTTGATGCTGGTGTCTGATGGGTAATATACTCTCCACCTGGTTCAGCAATCATGACAGTGTTCTTCACTCTTCTTTTCACTGTACCACCTATCACTGACCTTCACTTTACTTAAAGTCTGATCCTTTTGACCATTGAAGTATATGGAAGTAATAGGATTCACTTTATCACTTTTCAATGTTTTTTGAAACATTTCTCTTTCTCTCCGCACTTTACTTCTGTCTATTATGAGATGGTCATCTTCTTTGGTGATCATACCAACATCTAACAAAGTTGCAGTTGCAATAGCATCAGTAGCACGATCTGATACACCAAATCTATCTGCCTGCATTGCAACATGCCACAAAGACATTTTCATTTGGCTTCCAGTATTTTCAAAACCACAGTCTTCAGTTTCCATTATCCCATTGTCAGTCTTCATCTGAAGAATTTTCTATTGAGCTCAAAGGTTGAACTTCACTGGAATGATTGACTGTTTTCTTTTCTTTACTTACTTGTTCTGAGAGCTTCCTCTTGCATCTCTTTTGTAAAATTTGTGGCATGCACATCTACATTACCTATGTACATTTTATGATCACTCCTCGGATCAAGTAGAAACTGTAATTCCTCTTTTGGTACTTTTTTTTTCTCTCTCTGATATATGCAATCTATGTGAATTTTTTCATAATCATCACTGCATCCTATGTCTGTATGAGATTTTAAACTACATTTACAGGCACATATATCAAACAAATTACTGAGACTATTCATATATTCATTTTTTAGTTTCACTGATGTTTTTGATCTACTCAATGTTGCTCCTCTTTCTATGAATCTTGCTGCCTTTTGAAACACAGCTTTTTCCTGAACTGTGGGGAGTGATGCTTGCTACCAAAGTTTCAGTAACTCCAGAGTTATTTGTCTGATGATTAGCTTGTTAGCTGCATTTTCCCTTTCTTTGAGATAGAGAAAGTACTGAGCCACTTGTCAGTTAGTTGGCAAAAAATTATGATGCAACTTTTCATGAGTTCCAAACATACAATGTTGCTTAGAATGCCTTGTGCTCACAAATTTTTTCCTTGCTGAATATCATAAGGAACTTGAAAGCATAGCTGCTGCTGCATGGAAAGCTCTTGGTGTAGAGTTACTGCAAGGAGATGTTGCTAGCTTGATGTGAAGGATGTTGTTTCAGTTGTGGAGACACTGGTGTGTGGGATGCTGATTCCATCTCTGCTGTTCTATAGGTGAATTATGAACTGAAAAATAAGAACATAAAATCAAATAAATTTCAGTGAATTTTAATTGCTTAAGGAAAAACAACAAATATTTACTCAGTTTACTCATGTCAGTCAAATGTACACTGTACTGTATTAAAATATTTTTTATCTCATTTCTCATAGCATGCTCACTAGCATCTTACCTTTGAATTCTATAGCTGGGGGACAACTACTGCAGCTGGCTGTCAGGCAAACTGTGGTGCCTGGGGAGTCAGAAGACATGATGCATACAAGTATACAGTACAACCTTGGCAGGAATAGTTAAATCTGGAAATGACGCAAAATAATATATTAAAGTTATAAAAATTTATAATTGTGGTTTCATAATGACATTAATGGGGGTTATTCATATGATGTAGTTTTGACGGATGTATGCTAGATGAGAAGTCTATTTTGTGTTTGTTAAAATGTATTCATGTGAAAATGGGGTGGTTAGAGAAACCTAGCACAATTTGTATCATCATATTCATTTTTCTCAGCAAAAACTACAATAAAATATCAGTGTGCCATTGTAAATTATAATTTTCACTCTGCCCTAATATATTCCTTATATTCCTAGGAGGAAGGAGATTGCAGACATCAATCAACCAGGGAAGTACTCCAGGGGGGTATGGTACTTTAGGCAGGAGAGAGGGAGTGCTGGAACTCCCACTTCTCCTGTCACTGTCCTCCAGAGCTGATCTTTTTCCATGTCTCATCTATGCTGTGAACAGCCCAGAATGCTCTCAAGCACACACTTCTATTACTATTCCTCACTACACATACCTGCATCTTAAATACCATATGGAGGAATTCCATGACAGATCAACAAACAAAAATGAAAATTAACACCATCACCTCTTTGATTTTGCTGTAATTTGGTCCAGTGGTTGGTTTTGGTAAAGAACACGAATTTTCAAATATTAGCTCAATCCGACCAACAGGTCATGAGTTATGGCCAAGGTCATCAGTTGACCTCACTATATTCAAATCGCCATAGCTGGCCTATTGGTCCTGGACATATATATATATATATATATATATATATATATATATATATATATATATATATATATTTGGAATCAGCATGATCTGTAGATTCCAAAAATATCATCTATTTTGATGTAGGTTGAAAAAAAAAAAAATTACATTGAAATGATTTATAAAGGTCATATTTTGACCTCTTAGATACTGAATTTCAGAAAAAGTTATAAATGTAAAAAATGTTGCCCCATCATTGTTCTATTATTATAAGCTTAGAAAAGTTTGTGTATGTACCATTTTAAATGATGAAACTCAATTTGAGTAATGTCAACTTGATATTATTCAATGTTTCAAAACAGAGAATTTCTTTCCTCATTTCATCTCAGCCACGAGACTCATCAGACAACTTTTGTTGAATGGGCAGTTGTTATGGGGTTAGCTCCCCTTTAATGAAAACAAAGTTCAAATACAAAATAGACATGTGTATTATTAAGTGAAAATGTATTTAATGAAGCAAAAAAAATAAAGTTTTTTCCTTATATATACATATACAGTATATATATATATATATATATATATATATATATATATATATATATATATATATATATATATATATATATATATATATATATATATATACTGCGTTCACATGTATTAAGCAGATTACATTTTCTCCAATGTTTTCAAAAGTTTTTCCCTGATTTCAATGAAATTTGTAGCAAATAATCACTATATATAGCAGCATTGATGGTATTCATTTCGATAAAATATTTTGATAACTAAAATAATTAACTCATTTTATTGAAAAATATGTAAAATATTGTGTTCCGAATTATTAAGCAAGTATTCTATTTACGGATCTAAATGGTGAAAATGGGTAAGAAGAAGGATTTAACACTAACTGAGAAAAGAAAAATAGTCAAGTTACTCGCTGAAAATATAAAATCTATTGAAGTTGCGAAGCAGTTTGGTAGAGCTTATCGAACTGTAAACAAGTTTGTAGTGGAGGGTACCAAACTGAGGCAGCAAAGTGATAAAGGAGCTATAAGAAAAGTGACAAGGCAGCAGATATCTGTAATCAAACACAAACTGCAAAGCATCCATTGTCCTTAAGTAAAGAGGTTTTTGAGCAGGCTGGCATACATAATGTACCAAGAACATCTTGATGTGGAATCCTCCAAACAATTGGCAAGACGTGTAAACCTACGATTCAGTCACCATTAACACACAGGTACAAGAAGCAGTGTGTTGAATGGGTGTGTCAGTACATGAAAACAGATTTTAATACTGTATTGTTAACCGATGAATGAAGAGCAACCCTTGAGGGATCTGATGGTTGGTCAAGAAGATGGATTGCTAAGGGTCAATCACTACCATGGAATGAGGTTTTCTTTTAGAAAGTTTGTGTAAGACTGGGCATTCATTTTTACACCATCAGGCACTCTGTATGGGACAGCTACTTCATTGCCTATCAATCCTGCCCAAAACATGACACTACCTCCACCTTGTTGGCGTCTTAATCTTGATGGTAGAAATTGGCTCTCAATAATCCATCTTCTTGACCAAACATCAAGTCCCTCAAGGGTTGCTTTTCATTCATCGGTGAACAATACAGTATTAAAATCTGTTTTCACATACTGCTTCTTGTACCTGGGTGTTAATGGTGACTGAATTGTAGGTTTACACGTCTTGCCAATTGTTTGGAGGATTCCACATCAAGATGTTCTTGGTACATTATGTATGCCAGCCTGCTCAAAACCTCTTTACTTGAGGACAATGGATGCTTTGCAATTTGTGCTTGATTACAGATATCTGCTGCCTTGTCACTTTTCTTATAGCTCCTTTATCACTTCGCTGCCTCAGTTTGGTACCCTCCGCTACAAACTTGTTTACAGTTTGATAAGCTCTGCCCAACTGCTTCACAATTTCAATAGATTTTATATTTTCAGCGAGTAACTTGACTATTTTTCTTTTCTCAGTTAATGTTAAATCCTTCTTCTTACCCATTTTCACCATTTAGATCCATAAATAGAATACTTGCTTAATAGTTCGGAACACAATATTTTACATATTTTTCAATGAGATAATTATTTTAATTATCAAAATATTTTATCGAAATGAATACCATCAATGCTGCTATATATAGTGATTATTTGCTACAAATTTCATTGAAATTGGGGAAAAACTTGAAAACATTGGAGAAAATGTAATCTGCTTAATACGTGTGAATATATATATATATATATATATATATATATATATATATATACAGGGTGAATCAAAAGTATACATACATAGGCAAAATGGTCATGATAAATAAATTATTATTTATTTTTTATTTTTTTGCAGGTGATGTGCTGAGATGCCCCACCCCCCTTGATTTTTACTTGTGGGGGCACTTGAAGGCCATAATGTACCAGGTGAAAATACAAAACACAGACCACCTAAAGGAAAGCATTCGTGATGCATGTGCAGTTGTGCACGCATAACACCAGACATGTTAACGCGTGTTTGCCATGACTGGGAGGAATGCATCCATATGTGCATTCAGTGTGATGGTGCCCACATAGAGCATATTTTGTGACTTACAAGTGATTGCATAATAAAGTGACCATTTTGCCTATGTATGGAGACTTTTGACTCACCATATATATATATATATATATATATATATATATATATATATATATATATATATAAATATACAGTGGACCCCCTAGTTACGAGGGGTTCGACTAACGAAATTTCGACATACGAGGCGACCTCAATGTTAAAAATCTGGTTCGAGTTCCGAGAAAATTTGCGACCTACGAGTGGCAAGCGAGAACATTATCATGTCGGATGACTCCCCCTCTAAGCAGTGACCCATCCCTGCTGTTTCCAGCCTGACCTCAGATGACGACTATGCATGGATTTGGATTTTCGACACAGATTTTTACTTAGTACCGTACACCAACTTTAACTCAAGGTAGGGTAAGTACTGCACACAAATTATTTTATTAATTTTTATTAACTAATATATACACTGTACTGTACACATATTATGTATTTTATTAATTTTTATTAAATATACATACAGTATATGCATATTTATTAAGAAATAGGAAGGAAATTTGGGATTTGGAACAGATTAGGCCATTTACATGTTAAACACGGTCCGACATACGAAATTTTCTACTAACAAGCGTTTGACTGGAACGGATTGTCCTCGTAACTCAGTACCTATTAACACACTGAGCTTAGCCTACTGTACATTTCAGTACTTTTTATTGGGAGAAATGCTCCATCTGTTCTGGAGGAAAAGTGTATTGGATCTGTGTTCCCCCTCATAGGCAAGCCTGAATTTCACCCAGGATATTTTCTCCTGGTACAGGACAAATGTCCTCTATAACTGGAAAGGTGTAAGCAGGAGTGATTCCTGATGAATACAGGAATCTTATTACATAAGTCTTCATATTGTGCATCATATTCCTCCACAAGGCCAAACCAGAGTTCATTGTCATAAATGCATCCAACATAGCATCCACCTTTTACTTCGTCAGGTGGGTTCTCTTCAAAAGTGTTGACAGTTTCACTTCTGATTCCTTGAATCCTCCTGAGCTCTCCTTTACCTTGTGAAACAGGGTAGACCATTATTGTATTTGTGGACATGGGACAAAATCTGTGCAATTTTAAGGTTCCTATGATTGGTTTGATTGCAAGATGCAACCGAGACTCTAAGCTAAGTTCAACCTCTTTAATTTGCAATGCTGAAACAAAAATAAAAATGATTGAAGACTTCAATTCTTTAGAGCAATATTGATACGTCTTCAGCTGTCAAAATTTGATTTCCCATAGTCTTTGTAGACTTGCTTTAGCAGTTGCTCTCTTTACAGTGCCTCCAATTCCATCACATGCATTTTTGCCGTGTGATGTAGCAAAAAAATTCCACTCAGCATCAACTTCAAAATCAACTCTGCAATAGCAAAGATTTAAAAAATTAAATTTGTTTTTATACTGAGCTGCACATCCACCAGAAAAATAATGAATTTTTGTTAGATATTGGTGTTTTGTACAAAGAGTAGGTATCAGCTCTTTGAGGAAAAAATACACAGTGACAGTATTGTGTTTTAGGGAATCTGAAATAAAGCAATAACTCTCATGGTGAAGATTTCCAGAATAAATCATTATAAGCACAAAAAAAAAAACATCAAGTCAATAAATAAAAAGTTAGATAACTTTTCATTTTGGGGGATCTCCCCCCTTGATATAAATGAAAAATTATTTTTTCTTTGAATGAAATTGAGCTTCAACTCTCATTTTATCAGTGGAAAGCAAGAAAAAAACTGTTTTAGCATATAAAGGTGGTGTTTTAACATTTGAATATTGATAATTTCACTGAAAAATCCACAATTAACACTCATTCAAATATACAGTCATTTGTTCAGTTACAATAAAATAGTCAACACTCCAAATACACAGGGGGTTAGGTTCCTTAAAAACCCTGTGTAAACAAAAATTGTGCTGTTGATGGCTAAACCCATACAGTATAGGAAAATAGGGGTTAGGCTCCTGGACCCCTGGGCTCTCTCTCCAAGACCAACTATTTTCACTTATACATCACTAATGCAATTACAGAAACACAAAACAACTATTTAAAACAGCTTTACATAATGCTTACATATAAATACCATATTTTTCAGTGTATAAGACGCACCCCTATTTTCAAGGCCCTTTTTCAGGAAAAAAATTATGACCAACTGCCTAGTTGTCAGAAAATGTTTGTAATTTTCTACCAGCGAGGCTGACTTTTGTTAAAGCCCTCCATCAAAAGTATGGTGATACGTTTTCTTTCACCCATACTCATTATAAGAAAATAGTATTAAGTATACAGGAGACTATACTGTATGTTATGAAACATAACAGTAAATCATTATGCAATACATACTGTTTTTCTTGTTATCAGTGGGTTGGGAAGAGTAGAAACTTAGTGTAAAATTGGCCAAACCAATACACAGACAGGGACTGAGAGATGATGACTTTTTGTAAAAATCCATCAGTTCTTCTAGCCCATATAAAGGTAATATTATGACCTTTGGTGTATATGATGCAGGGTGATTTTGAGACCCCTTTTATTGGAAAAAAAAGTGCGTCTTATACACCAGAAAATACAGTACCCATCATATTTACTGTTTGAAACACTAAAAAGAAAAATTTAAGATTTTATTAGGGAGCTTCAGCCACAGACTTCTTAATTTTGTCAGCATTCCTCTTTATGGTGTGAATAGTACTCTCATTTGCACCATACACCCAGCCAATGGATGCTGCAGATTCATTCCTCTCTGGCATTCAAGTATTTCAAGTTTAGTTTGTAGAGAAATAGGTGTCCTAGACCTCTTTGCTGGTACATCTTTTGAAGATAATGAACTAGCAGAACATTTTGGGGGGACTCATGGTGAAAAATAACTTCAATCACAGGAAATAACAAACATGCACAGTCCGGTAAGAAATTAAATATTAAAAACTGGCTATAAACATCAAAATCAAGACTGTGTAAAGACAAAACCCCACCCATGTTGACCAAGGGGTTGGGGGAAAACCAAAATGTTGTAAGGTCAAAACCATGTATGAAAAGAACGTGTATTAGGAGGGTCAACTGTACATACCTACCTAAGAAGTAAATATGGAAATATAGGCCAATGAAGAATATATATAATATTTACGAAATTTTCATCATATACCTATACAGTGAGGTTGCCTCCAACTTGAGGCTTGTGTCAGGTCAAGATCATGTGTTCAGCGAACTTAATAACCTATGGGAAAAATAGGGTTAGGTTAACCTATGCAAGAAAATTGCATTTGGCAAACTTAATAGTCTATGAGGAAAATAGCATTACATCAAGTTAAAGTTTGTGTTTAGGAAAATGATACACAAACGTAGTTTCAAAGTATATTAAACATTAGACCTGAAATAAACATTTAAATCATTGATATTGATAGGATATTGATAAGTTAGAAAGGGTTCAGCGACGTACCACGAAACTAATTCCGTCACTACACAAGTCTTATGAAGATAGGATTAAAGAGTTAGACTTGCATTCACTTGAAACTAGGAGATAAATTAATGTAAATTATGAATAGCAATGGACCTAACACTGAACCCTGTGGGACAAGGCTACCTACATCCAACCACCCCGATTCACTACCATTAACAATGACCCTCTGTCTCCTAGCACGAAGCCATTCCTCCAACCAGTTAGCTACCTGACCGCGTATACCGTGCGCTTTAACCTTCGCAATTAATCTTCTATGTGGAACTGTATCAAACACTTTTTTAAAATCTAAATAAATAACATCAGCCGCTCTATGCCTATCATATTCACACACTATTTCATTAAAAAATTCTAACAAATTAGTTAAACAAGATCTATGGCGTCGAAACCCATGCTGACTACTATTAATCAAATCTTGACTTTCTAAGTGATTGATGACACGATCCCTAACTATGGATTCCAAAAGTTTACCAACAATTGACGTTAAGCTAATGGGCCTATAATTGCTAGCTACTGTGCAGTTGCCTTTTTTAAAAATGGCCGTGACATTAGCTAATTTGAAGTCTTAAGGAATAATCCCCATTTTGAGTCACTAATTAAAAATCTTTGTTAAGGGGCCTACAATAACATCTTTCAAATGTCTGGGATAAAAAGCGTCAGGGCCTGGAGCCTTGCTAACTTTTAGCCTATCGATATAATGCACAATCTCACCCTCATAAACAGTTATTTCATCCAAAATAGTCTTGCTACTAAATGGAACAATATCATCCATGTTGGGGACATTATTTACATCTTCTACGGTAAAAACTGTCGCAAAAAAGTTATTGAAAATACCCATCACCTGAGCGTCAGAAGCCAAAGTGCCATTAACATCCACTAGGGGGCCTATGTTATCTTTTATCAGCCTATGATTATTGACGTATTCAAAAAACTTTTTTGGATTATGTTTACTATCCACAGCTATAAGTATCTTTAAATTATGCTTAGCATTTCTAACTGATCTTTTAACCTGACATCTAAGCTTCATTTATCTATTAAAGTTAGCTGCCATGCCATTGCACTTATTAAGTCTACACGCTCTGTTACGCTCATTTATGAACTCACCTATTTCCCTAGTACACCACTTGGGCCTACCATGATTTCTAGCATGCTTAGGCCTACAAGGAATAAACTCCCTTTCAATATTCATAAAGCTTTCTTTAAACACCTCCCAATGCAAATTTGTGTCATTACCCATAAATAAGTTATCCCAGTCCACTACTCTCATCCTATCTGCAAAACTATCAAAATTGGCCCTATGAAAATCAGGGACTTCTATTACGTTACTATCCTTAGTGTTTTCTATCAATAACTTAAACCTAAGAATTTGATGATCACTACACCCTAAACTCTCGCCTAATTCTAAACCTTTGACTATTTTCGCCATTCATCACCACCAAATTTAAAATATTGTCACCGCACGTTGGTTTGGTCACCATCTGTCGTAAAAAATTATCTTCCATGAACTCAATCAATCTCAAACCCTCCTCATTACCAGTAAAAGTCTCATAATTAACATTAGGGCAGTTAAAGTCTCCGACAATTATACTATTCCAATTGTCAATAAAGTTACCAAGAAGTGAGTAAAATCTAGTATCGGTATCGAGGGGTTGAACGAGAGGTCTATAAACCCAACCCAAAACCCACTGGAATTTTCAGTGGGTTTTTGGGTTTTTGTTCTGAGATGTTTATTTTAAAATAATTGAAATTTTTCTGATTGCTACACTGTTCAATTGTAGCTAATTAGAATGATTTGGCATGTTGATTATTTCGAGTAAGCTGACTTATAAAACAATTCTTAAATTATGCAATGTGTAAATAAAGATTATGAAAAATTGAAAAGTTATTAAAAAGGATTTGCACCCATTGTAAACACTATGGGCAATTATTGGATCATTTGACACTGCTCCAACCATCTTGAATGAAAGTTACAGTAGAATTGACTGTCTTTTTTCATTGAATCCAGTACCTACTTCATTAGTCACTTTGATTAGCAAGTCATCAGATAATTTTTTTCTGCTTAGAGGACAATAGCCTGGTCTTAAATTTTGAACCCATTTAATAAATTCTTTATTCTCTACAACTACAAATGGAATATTTGCTGAAAAGAAAAATCTGGCCATTTGCAAATCTAGTTGTTCTTTTTGATCTACAGTTGTTCTAACCACATATGGCATTATCTGACCTTGCGTTTTCTTGGCTGGAGTAGAATGAAAAAATGGTATGGAAGATTCAGAAGCAGTTGAAGTGAATGAAGTCTTTTTTGTACTTCCAGCATCTACTGCTGAAATCAGATATGGCTTTTTTCCATTATGAATACTGTGCACAATAATAGGATCATTACCTACTGAACTCCAGCCATCTTGTATAAGGGTAATGGTACAATCATCAAGATTAAGGTCATTCTTCATTTCATGGATTACTTCATCATTAACTTTTATTAACAGATCAGATGCCAACCTTTTCCTGTTTGGTGGTTCATATCCTGATCTTAGACCTTTGATTAATTTTATAAATTCTTTATTTTCTAAAACGTTGAAGGGTATGTTAGCTGGAAAAAAGAACCTTGCAACTTGTAAATCTAATTCTTCCTTTTGGTCTACAGTCGTTCTTACCACAAATAGTGTAATTGATCTTTGCCTTTTATACTTTATTGGTGTTGAATGACAGAATGTGGATGATGAAGAACCTGCACTGGTGTCACTCATTTGAGGCACATTTCCACTTATAATCTTTGGATCATCTTTGCCAGAAGCCAAAGTTGGAGGAAGTGAATCAGTTTCAACTGATGCTCCAAATTTGAGTCTCAGCATACCTCTTGCCTCATTTTCAAAACATTCCACTTTTCTAAATTTTACTACATTTCTCTAGATGACGTTTCACTCTCAATTTTTCGAGTGATACTTTCTTTGCAATAATTGCATAGTACTCTAGTAGGCTGATCACTTAATAAAGTCACCTCATCCCATTTGCGAGCTTTAGATCTTCCACCTCTATAACTCTTTGGCATCTTAAAAATTTAAATTTGAGTTAGGTCTAAATAAAGCTGAAATCTGCTGTTAAGAAATAAAGGAAAGATCTAAAATTAAAATGGAGAAAATTCTAATGTCATTATTATCTCTCATATCTGAACTTTCTGTGAAATAAAGATGCCTTTTTAATATATATTGTAGATTAGATAAATAAAATAATATATATATTAGGCACTACATAATTATCGAACCTTCTAAAAAAAAATTTCAACCCATCAAAAACCCAAAAACCCAGTTGGGTTGGGTTTTTTATGAAAAACCTCGGTTTTTGCCAACCCTGTCTATAAACAACAAAATTAAAACTAATACTATGCACCCTAACTTCAACACATATCGCATTAATTGCTGCTGGAAAATCTATCTTAACCTCAATAGCCCTAAGGGAATTACAAATGTACAGCAAAACACCACCACCACTCCTATGTAACCTATCATTAGTAGAGAGTTTAAAACCCGGTATATCAAATTCCCCCAACAAGTACCAAATCATGGTATTTAACCACATTTCAGTGATAGCAACTATATATCATAGTTACTGGAATAAATTATTGCCCTAAATTCATTTAATTTATTTCTAATGGTGGTGAATCTTTCTCTCTCTTTTCTGAATGAATGTTAACCCACAAATGATAGGTTTTGCTACTTACTTAACCCCTTATTCTCTTTCTCTTCTTTCTCTCAGGGGTCATTCCATGTCAGTTCAACGGAATTTTAGGTTGAAAAAACATGACCATCACAGATATTTTTGAAAATTGGCACACTTATAGATCTCGGTGAGAAAAACAGAATGGCACTTGTTTCAACACTCTAGGTCATATGGTTCCGGGGATATGGCCATTCGAATTTTGTAAAAAAGGTAAATTTTCAAGGTCATACCATATTTCAACATGAAATATTTCGGCTCCTATTGCACTTACAGAGACCATTTAAACACTATTTTAGAGCTTTTAAGCAGATCTACAACTTTGTTTCTATTCATATTTTACCTCAGTGGTCAAAAAACAGTTGATCTTATTTTTGACCTTTGACTTTGTGTAGGTCATTTGATGTCACAACCAATTTTTTTCTCCTTTCGCTCAATTTTGGGTACACATGTCTACTTTAACCTAGAACAAGATTTTTACTGTTAATTAAGTTAGTATAGACGCTACAGCCATTTCAGTGGACCATACCTACCTCCATTTTGACCAAGTACCTTTTTCCACCAAACTTTGGAGAGCCATTTCTTTGGAACTGTTTGAGCTAGTGCTGAGAAAAGTACCATTAGATTTGTCTCACTGAGATCTATAATGTCTGCTATTTTTAAGACAATTTGCCTTTTTATGTATATTAAAATAACCTATTCCTTTATTTTTACCAATTGAGTTACAAGAACCAATTCTTGTCTAGCTGGGTGAAACCATGAAAAAAGAGACATCAACATAACTATATTTAAAAAAGGCAGTTATTAGGTATTTACAATATATTTTATTTTTGTTTTCTTTCCCGCCTACCATCAGCTCCTTTTACAGAAACATAGTCTTTCAACCCTGGCATTTGTCTACTCACATCTGGCGAATGATAGAAGTCAATTACTTTGGCAGCAGTTTCACTATTCAGGCATTTCCCCAAACGTGGATTAGGAGTTGAAAGCACTCCCTTCTCCCTCACCAAACTCTGATCTTTACTTGTGTCCATCTTTTTGGTAGGATAGTAAGAATTGTCAGTTTTTCACTTTGACTTGTCACTTGATTAAATTTCTCTTTTAGCTGGTGAAGAATCTCCAGTTCTGTATCATCTGAGTCACTGCATGAAATTGGTTGTTTAGTTGCAAGTTCAAGCTTTCTTTTCACAACTCCTTCCACTTTCCTCAACTTTCTCTTTGCATAACCAGCGCTGTCAGAGAGTTTACATGGTTTTATTGGGGTCTCATCAAGTGTGGCCAATGAAGCATTGAATTTACTAAGCTCATACTGCATTTCAACTACATCTCCAATGGTTTCTAGCTCAGATGGGGCACTTGATGAGGTGGATGGTGATTTTTCAAGTGGTTCACATTCAAGCATTGGGGATGGACGATTTGCTAGTATATTTCAACAGGTTGCACATGCTTTATGATTATTTGTTAGTTTCAATTCAGGATTTTGATCATTCAAATTCTTAGTCAATGCACAAATGCCTTTTTTCACTTTTCCTTTGTGTTTTTTAAATGGGTCACAACAGAACCTGCCCATATTCAAACTGCTGAAATCCATGTTTATGTAAAAAGAAAAAAACAAACATATGTAGATTAAAAGCCAGGGTTGGGTTCAATTACACAAAATGGAAACAATTACAATTTTTTTTATTTTTCTTCAAATTAATTACAGTTAGTATTGTACTTCACAATTTCAAGATCAATTGCAATTACAATTAATTTTGTCTGAATCAATTACAATTACACAAATATAACTATCTATTCTATATATCTAAAATAAATATATATATGATCAAATAAATATATATCTATAAAAATATATATCTATATCTAAGTATAACTAAATAAACTATCAAAGGTTTATTTTCATTGGATGATGTATGACTGCCAGATCTAGGGGTATAATTTTTAACAATTAACATTAATTGATCAATTACATCAGTTATAGCTCAAAAATCAATTACAATTACCTTTATTTTAATTTTATTTTGAATCAATTACAATTAATGGAAATTAGGATCAATTAATTAAAAATACAATTATAATTATTCATTGTATCCAACCTTGTTAAAAGCTATTTTTGCTCAGATGGCACAAATAAAATTTGGGACCTACTGATCTTGTTTCAGAGGTCTACAAGAAGAAAAAATGTGGTTTGATATACAGATGGCAAAAAAAAATCCTTGCTCCAAAGTTTAAATAAGCTTATTTTCACATGGGTATATACTGTTGTACACAATGACAAAGTTAAGTAATTCTATTAAAACTCATCTAACTCTGAAAACTGAACTTATTCTATAGGGTAGTACCCAGGGGTGCAGTGCCAATTTTATAGGTGCCGGAGCTCTGGTGGGCCTGACAAAAGCCTGCCATTTCCTATCCTGTTTCTATATATGCCACACGATGACTAAGTATTTCGTGTTTGCACTCACTAATTATCATAAAATAAATATAATTATCAAGCAAATAAAGAAAAAAGAGCAATCATGTATTTTATCAATTTAAGAAGTTAAAACTACTTAGTGCTTACCAAATACCACCAGTGGGAAGTTTCACAATAATTTCCACAAAGGGTCAGGCGTGATATGTTTTCGGGGGTCTGAAGCAACTCTTGTCCTGGTGTCATCTGCCGATCTGTGGTACCGCAGCCATGATATGGCATATAGCTCAGGATTCCACTGAACTAGAGGAGGTCCATGTAGTTTAACAAACATAAGCGCTGATACATGATTTATGAGAATTCTTGAGCGTGTTGTTGTTATTATCAAGTTCATGTGACTGAATCCCCTCTCACACTCAGCAGTACTAATAGGAATAACTTGTGAACAGCTCAATAATGGGTGTAAATCTTGGGGGATGCGGCGCCCATGATCTTCCACATAGTCTCTAAAGGCATTTAGTACAGAGTAAGAAGAAAGCTTAAACCTCTTACAGAGAGATGAGATTTCAGCTTCTCCGTAATTAGGTGGTATTTCATCAGGCCAGTAGTCTTTTTTTCAAGGACATACATTTCATTTAGCAGTGATTTATACATACTTTGAGGTTCAGAAGTTTGAGAACCTTTCATGGATGTTGTCGTGAACATACGGTGCTGCAAATTGTTCACAAGACTAGTAAGAAACTGTTGATAATTAATGGAGACAATTTTTTTGTTGCTTGTTATGGTAATTCCTCCAAACTTCCTCTTGCAGAGGTGCCGGAGCGGCGCTCCGGCACGCTCCGGCAGCACTGCACCCCTGGTAGTACCTATAGCCTAGTATAAGGTACTTATATACGTACATAGCTTTACCTTTAAACAGGATAGCAGGTTTGAAGTTCTTCACACTTTTGAATGTCCATATAAATTAATTAATTATGTAATTTAAATTACCTATATTATATAATTCTCTGAAATACAAAAAAAATAAAAAATTTATAATAGGGGTGGATACTCATTTGACCAAATAACTGGGTTAAGTTAGGTTAGATAATTACCAATTTTTTTGAAAATTAGCAGACATTATATATCTTAGTAAGAAAAATATTATGGTATTTTTCTCAACACTCTAGCTCAAACAGTTCCAAAGATACGGTGCTCCAAAGTTTGGTGGAAAAAGGTACTTGGTCAAAATGGAGGTGGGTATGGTCCACTGAAA
The DNA here is from genome assembly GCA_023014485.1 of Bathynomus jamesi. Classification (NCBI taxonomy): domain Eukaryota; kingdom Metazoa; phylum Arthropoda; class Malacostraca; order Isopoda; family Cirolanidae; genus Bathynomus; species Bathynomus jamesi. Next base: position 209,246 of record JAJOZX010005573.1, on the reverse strand, counting down.
TGGCTGTAGCGTCTATACTAACTTAATCAACACTAAAAATCTTGTTTTAGGTTAAGGTAGACATGTGTACCCAAAATTGTGTGAAAGGAGAAAAAAATTGGTTGTGACATCAAATCACCTACACAAGGTCAAAGGTCAAAAATAAGATCAACTTTTTTTTTTTACCACTGAGGTAAAATATGAATAGAAACAAAGTTGTAGATCTGCTTAAAAGCTTTAAAATAGTGTATAGGAGCTGAGATATTTCATGTTGACATATGTTATGATCTTGGAAATTGGCCTTTTTTTTACAAAATTCGAATGGCCATATCTCGGGAACCATATGACCTAGTGTTGAAACAAGTGTCATTCTGTTTTTCTCACAGAGATCTATAAGTGTGCCAATTTTTTAAAAAATCGGTGGTGGTCACGTTTTTTCCACCATTGAACTGACATGGAATGACCCTTAGGCTAACCTTAGAGTGGATCTTAGGGTCTTTGTTAGCCTTAGCTTCTGTAGATCTGTGGATCTTAGTAGAAGGGGAAATGCTTTATATGGGAGGCTTCTAGAGGAAAATGTGAGTTCTTTGGGGTTTTGAAAGATAACTTTAGATCAAGAGAGCATAAAGCAGTGATGGCGAACCTATGACACGCCTCAGGGTTTCAGGTGACACGCGATGGATGTTGAAAATGTTTGGTATTCTGATGAAAAACTGCAATAAATCGTCTACGTCCTAGTACTTTCGATTAATAAGTCAGCTATCTATGATTTTGTAGTTAAATTTAAAATGCATGTATGCAAGTGACACGCCAACAATATCATTATTTAAAAAACACGAATTTTGGCACACTTGGATAAAAAGGTTCGCCATCACTGGCATAAAGCATCAAGGTATTGGGGTAAAGTAAGTAGTGTTAGTCTTAAATACAGATTATGTCAGGAATAGGCATATCAACTATCTAGCCGAAGGTAGGGAATCAGTTAAAATTGAGGGGTTGAAGTGTTTTTAAACAAATGCACGTAGTCTTAGGAATAAGAAAAATTAATTATTTAGTTATATGATAGTGAAAATCTGATTATAGTTTGCATTAGTGAGACAGCATTCAATGACACTAGAGCAGAGTATGAGTTAAATAGTTATCAAATGTACAAGGGCCACTCAATATTTTGCCCCACCTTTTTTTTTTCTTTCCAAGTTTCCTTGTAAGTTCCAGAAATTTTGTACACATGTAGTTACATACTTCTTTTACAAGTTTTTTATTTTTCCACATAGTTCCATCCTTTTCTACAGCTTTCCTCCACCTCAAAACAAGGGCCTTTATTCCTTGCTGGTAAAAGTCTGCTGGGTTCCACTGGAGCCACCTCTTAACCTCCTCAACAACCTCATTGTCACTGAAACTTTCTTCCACAAATAGCATCCTTCATTGGCCCAAACAAATGGAAGTCTGATGGTGCCAGATCCGGGCTGTATAGAGGGTAGGGTAACACAGTCAAGCACATTGTTGTGATGGCTTCTCTTGTTTGCAAACTGTTGTATGGTCTTGGGTTATCGTGCAAAAGAAGGACATCTTCCAGTTTTCTCTCTGGTCAAACTCGCTTTATACATCTCTGGAGTCTCTGTAGGGTAGCAATATATGCCTCTGAGTTGATTGTTTGTCCTTTCTTCATAATGTCCACCAGAATCACCCCTTTCATGTTCCAGAAGATGGTGGCCATAACCTTTCCTGCAGAGTGAGGCATTTTGAACTTTTTCTTGCGTGGAGTCTGCGTGATGCCACTCCATGGATTGGCACTCTGTTTCAGGTTCAAAGTGGTGTACCCAAGTCTCATCCCCAGTCACAATTCGTGAAGGGAAGTCATGCCCTTCTGTCTCATATTGAACCAATGACTCAGAAGCAATTTCTTTTCTTTGGGCTTTGTGGTCTTCAGTCAGTTCGTAAGGAACAAACCATGAACACACTTTTGAGTATCCCAGTTGCTGAATTATCATATTCTCACTTCCTTCACTAATTCCTAGCTCCAGTGATAGCTCCTTGTATGTGACAAGCCAATTTGATTGAATGATGCTGTTAGCATATTGCACAGTGTGAAATGTCACAGCCGATGCCAGGTGACTGCTGCATGGCTCATCATCGAGGCTGGCTCTCCCTCTCTCCGATGATTTCACATGTTTACACCAGCATCCAACTGTGCTTCAATCAACAGCAGCATCTCCATAAATGTTTTGTAGACATTTGTTAATATTTTGAACTGTTTCCTTCTCTGTGGTTAAGAACTTGATAACAGCTCTCTGTTTATGATGCACATCACTGTCAGACACCATCTTTGAAACTGTGTTAACCATCAGTTTTATACATGGAGGGGAGGTTCAAACTGGAAAAATCTGGTTATGTGAAGCGCAGAAAATTCAAGCTTATGGCCCAAAAGACATTTCAGCCACATGGCCTATTATTTAACTAAGAATAAAGGGTGGGGCAAAATATATTGAGTGCCCCTAGTATATTTACCAGAGAACAGATAGGCAGGGGGGAGGTTTGGTCTTATACATTAAGAATGACTTAATTTCAGTTCAGAATGATGGTATTAAATTAGACAATAAGGTAGAATCAATATGGGTTGATATCTGTGTTTCAGGGAGAGAGTATATATTTGGATAGGTGCATTTTACAGACCTCCAAACCAAACACAGAAACTTGATAACAGTATGGTTCAAGAAATAAATAAAGGTTGTAGTGCTAGAACATTAATTATGGGAGATTTCAACCTGCCTCATATAGACTGGAGCCTTTTAGAGGGAAATAATAGGGGGGTAACTTCTTCACTGACTGCTATAATGACTGTTTTCTAACAATTTGTAGACAAACCAACTCAGGATCAAGCAACCTTAGATCTGGTTCTTTCCAATGATCATGAACTTATTAGGGAACTCACAGTAGGAGAGTCATTAGGAAATAGTGACCATTGGATCATACATTTTAAGATAAGAATTAAATAGGGATCTAGTCAACAATAACCATCTAGTCTCTTGCTTCTCAAAGGGTGACTATAGTAGATTTAGGGAGTTATTAGGCTCAGTAAAGTGGGATAATGAATTTGCCAATAAAAATGCTATTGAGATGTGGTCTAGATTCAAAGAAATTTTAGAGGATGTACAATGTAGGTGTATTCCTTTCAGAAGTGTTAGGGGTAATTCTATGAGAAATAGACAAATGAAGTACACGGTCACGTCTTCAAAATTCATGAAACTTGGTGTGAGGGTTGGTTTAGGTCCAAATTACAAATTTCTGAATTTTTTTGAAAATTGGTCAAGTTGGTCAAATTTTATGGCTTGACCAAATTTTGGTCAAATGAAAAAACCAATAATTTTCAAACGTAAATATCTCAGCTCCTAATTGTGGTAGTGTAGTGTCTTAAACGATAAAATATGTAAAATTAACTGGAGTTTCTAAATATGTATCATTTTTTTAGGGTAACAAAAATAAAATTATGATTTTTTAGAAAAAATTTTTTTTTTTTTTTTTTTTTTGCAATTTGGCAGCGAAGATATCATTTTTCGAAAAAAAGACCAGGAATAAAAAAATTTTATTTGATGTATGTACATCATAATAAGTAATAAAAAGTCAGCTTATCGATGATTATTATGAAAAAAAAATGACAAAAAAAAAATCCTCCAAATTTTAACAATTTTTTGCTTTCTTTCCAGATTTTCAGTATACTGTATACCTAATTTTCTATTATACGTAAATTTACCTAACCCTTAAAATGCCTCAAGAAAACAAAATTTTGTTGCGATCCTATGAAAAAACACTCAAGAAGAATTTTCTGTAACATCAAAAAAGTAAACTCTGCCATGGCAGCTGCAAGCTATGGAATTTTGGAAGAAAATCAATTACTATGCAGCAATTGCTATGTCACAATTAAAAAGAAGCCAATTGTATTAGAACATGTTCAACATTCATCCAGAGAGCCGGAACCTGTGCCAATACCTGAGCCAGACATACTTAACAAATCTATGTAGTGAAGCAGTAGCGATTCCACGAATCCACCACCATTGGAAGAATTTGTCGTTCAAGACAGGCAATTCAATAAAGATTTGCTCAGCGACAATATTTTACCTTTATTTGATGAAAGCCCTATTAACCCATCACGGCTTATTCAAACGATGCATAAATATTCCTGGAAATTCCTGGAATTGCATACCTTTCCAGTTTTTTTTTTTGCAATGATCAGATTGTTCTTGCTAGATATATATTATTATGCATCATTTTAATGAGAAAGAAATGTACTTCAATATTATGTTTATTAAATTCTCCTAAAATAATTATATAAGACCAAAGTAATGCGTTGAAGTTGGGAAAAAAAAAAAAAGTGAACAGAGTTTTAAGTTTTGAAGGCCTCTTAACCAGTGTAGTTCCCCATTAAAAATTGTTTTCTTTACGTCCTTTAGCTCCAAATTTCATGGGTAACTTGTGTATCTGAAAAGAAAACGAGTTTCACTGCCCAAATATTCAATAAATGGATGGTTTCAGAGATGACTCACCATTAGGCCATTCGCAATATTGATATGGTACCTTGTATATATATTTATAAAGTAGATAAATAAGGTAAGATAAGTAAGATAAATAACATAAATAACATAAATAACAGTAGGTACTCTTGTACATTTATAAAATTTATAAAATACATTTATAAAATAGATATTATTTATATAAATAAATAGCATACCTTATTTTTATTTTTTCGTCTTGGTAAGTGGGATCGGATGAATTACTCCTCGTTCTATAAAGTAGATAAATAAGATAAATAAGATAAATAAAATAAATAAAATAAATAAGATAAATAAGATAAATAACATAAATAACAGTAGGTACTCTTGTACATTTATAAAATTTATAAAATACATTTATAAAATAGATATTATTTATATAAATAAATAGCATACCTTATTTTTATTTTTTCGTCTTGGTAAGTGGGATCGGATGAATTACTCCTCGTTCTATAAAGTAGATAAATAAGATAAATAAAATAAATAAGATAAATAACATAAATAACATAAATAACAGTAGGTACTCTTGTACATTTATAAAATTTATAAAATACACTTATAAAATAGATATTTATATAAATAAATAGCATACCTTATTTTTATTTTTTCTAGTCTCGGTAAGCAGGATCGGGTGAATTACTCCTCTTTCTTTTGAGACTTAGATCTCTCCAGTAGTGCTCGAGTTTTGCCCAGCTATCACTTTCACTTCCAGCAAGAGACATTATTGTATATTATTGTATATAAAGAAATAAAATAAATACCCACAAACAAATACACAGCGTAACGTGAAAAACGAGCAAGCTGAACTGAAACAGACTGCGAGAGCAGCGAGACGCGAGACCAATTAGCGGTCACTTTGCTTAGGATCTTGGGACTGTACGACCCTGAACCAATTAGAGGTCAGTTTTCTTACAATTTTCTAATCTCAGCTGACTAATTTTTACTTACAATTGGTCAGAAATGGTCGAAGAACCGCCCACATATTGAAAATTAACCAATGATAACATAATATGTGAATTACGTATTAATGACGTTACGCGTCTCTTACAGCGATGCGAAGATCTATGGAACGAACGAAGCGTCGTTTTCCGCGATGCGAAGATTTGATGGGTTAAAACAGGTAATAAAACAATAGAGACTCCGTTCAGGACATTTGTTTCTTAATGCCAAATTCGTAGTTTTCTGTTTTTAAATATTAGCATCAGCACTTGAATACATATATACAAAATATTTGATATTTGATTATTTCACGCAACCTAAATTTGTGAATTTGTTTTACAGCTGGATTGAAGCCGGGAAAAAAACAGATAAAGGCTTCTACGAAGTTGTAGATGTAGAGCTTTCTTTGCAAAAACATCTGAGTGAACCTATTACTTTTATCAAAGGTACTCAACAATTACATCGCTTCGTCCCAATTTCCAAGAATTCGTTGAAGGTTTATCCACTCTCTCAGAGTGCACAGTCAGTCGAAATAAGACAGCTCATTAGAGTTTCTGCTTCGGTTCAAGAACATAATACTGTCTCTCAACGCGAAATTGAAACAGGCTCTTTTGTGGGTTGTATGTATGAAAATAAACTATGGCTCGGATTAGTCCAGTCCTTTGACTGTGAATATGATGATTTTCTGATAAAATTTCTCCATCCTTCGGGCGTATGTCCCTCATACATTTTTCCTGCACAAGATGATGTTTGTCACGTTCCAACAGAAAATATATTTGGGAGTATTGAAGCAAGTTTACGAGGAGGAACAAGAATACAATACATTTTTCCGCTTCAAGAATTAAATAACTTTTCAAAGAAGATAAAATAAATTCTATTGAATGTATACTATTTAAGATTGTCTATATAATATTTCTAAAATTTTTATCCAAGATTTGTGTATCTACTTAATAGTTATAAAAATCTTTTCAAATTCTTTTTTCTTATTATTATATTATTAGTGCCTAAAATTTGGATTCACTGGATGAGAATACTGTCTCTTAATTCATTCTCAAAGACTTGTGTACGTGTAGTATTAGGAAGAGTATTTTATACTCTGATAAGCGCTTTATAAATTAAACATTATTATTGTCAATATATTGTCCCTAAATATAAGAGAGGTTATGTATGTACATTGTACATATATTTTAAAAGATTTTTTCTCCTTTGGTTTACCTACATGTATTTTTTATATGAATTGAAAATTGTCTTTTTTTGGACCAACAAGTCTGTAATAAATCTTCGTCATCTGAAAAAAAAATTTATTACTTAATTTCAAACTCAGTTTTGAGCCTTATAATAAACTATAAGCTGACTTTTTATTACTTATTATAGTGTACATACATCAAATAAACATTTTTTATTCTTGGTCTTTTTTTCGAAAAATGATATCTTCGCTTATTACGCTACCACAATTAGCAGCTGAGATATTTACATTTAAAAATTATTGGTTTTTTCATTTGGCCAAAATTTGGTCAAGCCATAAAATTTGACCAACTTGACCAATTTTCAAAAAAATTCAGATTTTTGTAATTTGGACCAAAACCAACCCTCACACCAAGTTTCATGAATTTTGGAGATGGTGGAGTGTACATTTGGCACTTTCATTTGTCTATATGTCCTGGAATTACCCTTAGGAAGAACAAGATTAGGAATTTTGTGGTGGAATAGTAGAGGTAGGGGGTAAAATGGCATGTTGTCAAAAACAAGTGATCATAGCCTCATTTTGTGTGAAAATACATGAATATGAAGTTTTGAAAAGGTTTTTTGCTGAAAATTGTGTATACAAAAATTGCACCACAATTTACTAATTTTTAGCATCAAAACAGCATTAGGGGGGTCAAAATTATGATTTTTGGAAATACTCACTGTGTGCTTGGGAATGATTAGAGTTCTTGATATATATCTTTGGTAGCAAATAGAATTGTCATTTGTATTATATTTTTGATAAATTTATGCTAGAATTTTAGTCACGCTTGAGTGATTTTGGAGAAAAATTGGCCTGTTTGAGCTCAAAATCCAGACATTTTGTGGTTTTCCAATCATTTATTGACAGAAAATGCAAATTAAAAGCACACCATTCTTATGACTGATTTTCTATTTCATTTTTTGCACTGCATGCTTGAAAGCTGTCACAATATCATTAATGTTAGTCAAGGCGAATCGGTTGATACGGGAATCAAGCTTCCATTCACCTTCAACAATGACATCAAGAATTTGTTCGTGCTGAACTGTCTGAACGTCTTCTTGTGCTGGGTACCGCCACCACTTGTTCATGCCCTTCTTCTCACGGCATAAGTGGTCCAAAGTCATTGACTTGTCTGCAATGAACTTGTTATAGGCAATGAACCAGTTGTACTCTCCATTTTTCTCTTCATCCTACCAAATGACAGCACATAGCTGATTCACCTCCAAGCACATGATTTTGTTGGTGGCAGGGGTGGTGGATGAAGACTTTGAAATAAGTTCCAGCGTTTGGCAGTTAGATGCCAAGTTTGCAACTGTAGCAGTTGATACCTCATTGGCATTTGAGTCATCTTCACTCAGCAATATGAGGAGGTTCTCAAGTTTTTCATCGTGAGATATACTGTTTTGACAATATAATTCTGGGCGCTGCAGTTTGTCACTCTTGTGGGTGTGTGAATAGTATGCCATCTCAGTTTTCACTATAAATTCTGCTTGACTTGGCCTCATCTGAAGAGTTTGCATTAACTCTTCAGGTGTTGTACATGGCCCTGACCAAGTTTTGCAGTTTGTGAGAAGCTTTTTTGTGTGGTCACTGGCATTTCTCTTTTTAGCCATTCTGAGCTCGATTCGAGCCTTTAGCTTTGTTTTTTGAGCGTTGTTCCAGCTTTTTTCTCAATCCAGTAACACTTTTGTGATTCTTTTAGTGCTGCTTTGCACTGGGCCCTGCCATGCTTTATACAGGCACAAATCGTTTCTCAATGATTTAGCAGTGAATTTTTTGTTTTGACACTTTGCAGCTTTTGCTGCCCTCTTGTCGAACACAGCCAGGTTTCATTCAGCAGCAAGATTGTTCGTTGGTAAACCCAAGAGTTGCGAGTCTGGCAAGCTGGAGATATCGCTTGCTCGTAAGCTTTGGTTTACATGTGCAAATCCATATTCTCTCCCACATTGAAGCTTAATGCCTTCAGCTGCTGCTACACACATTTTCTCAAGTATGTGGAGACTTAAGGCATCCTGCGGTTTCTGTACCTGTATGCCACGTACATTAATGACATATGCTTGGAGTGTGGATAGCTTTCCTTGGCAGAGCTCTTCATAAACCATTGTCATGGTTGAACGAACAAGCCCGGAGCGATTCAAACTTTGATAAGTTCCAGCTGAAGGTGAGTGATTGTCATCTTGGTCATCCTCATTCGAATGAACATCAGCCATTGCAAAATCAATCTCAGCTGCTACCCTTTGTTCTTGTTCTAATTGTGCTATGTGTAATTGAGCCTTTTCCTGTATGTATTCAATGTCAATTTCTTCACTGATTCGTGCTATTCGAGTGGATTTTTGATCTTCATAGAATGCTTTTTCATTGCCAGTAAGTTCTTCAGTTTGTTTTCCAATGTCCAAAAGGCTATCTGGACATATCCCTGCGAAATAGAATGATGGTGTAAGTATGTTTGTATAGATAAATCTCAACCAATTTTGTCAGTTTTCTTTTAATAGAATTTATAGTCAGAACATGTTCTTCACCAAATGACTTGATCCAGATTTGTCATAGAGCTACACTGCATGCATGAATTGTTGCACTCCTACAATAAAAAAGACAGTCATGAGCTTTAGTTATTAACATATCAATATTGCACTTACGTTGTAAGACCATATAGACTTCAAAAACTTACATTTTTTAGCTTTTTGGTTGTGTCACCTCTGAAAATATTGCGATTGCTGCATCATACCAAGTAGGTAGCTTGTCACCAAAAATGAACACTAGCTTTTGTGCCATTGCTAGGCGTGGTTGCTACTGATCGGCTGATTTTAAAGCGTTGCTTTTCCAAACTTTTATCACATTATTTCACAAAAAGTGCTAAAAGTAAAACAATCACCAATTTCTGTATTCTAAACAAAAAAGATAGAATAAATACGTAAATTATCTGAAATATAGAAATGTACAAAGGTTAATATCTCATGTGAAGAGCAGCAGAACATTCAATAATATGTTATTAAATAAGTTTTTATGTTATAAGACTTAGTTTTGAAGCGGTTTAGCTATAAAACTGCAAACATACTAAAAAATGGTGGTTTTCAAGTAAATTTGAGTGCAATTTTTGTATATAAGCCAAAACCAATTTTTTTTGCTTGAATCATGTTATTGGCATGAAAAGCTGTCATTTGAGCCTATGATCACTCAAATCTGAGCACATGACCCTCAGACCCCCCTCTACCACCTACCTCTAGGAATAGGGAAATAGTTAAAGCGATTAAAAATAAAAAAAGGACATTCAGGGAATTTAAAGACAGTGATAGTATTTTGGACTTGGAAAATTATAGGCAGTTAAGAAATAAGCTAAATAGTTTGATTAGGAAGTATAAAAGGCATAGCGAAATAAATCTAGCTAGAAATAGCAATAAAGATTCAAAGAAATTCTTTACTTTTTATAAATATAATAATAATAAGCATGATAGGATTGGCCCAATAGAACATGATGATAGGATGTTATTGGTATTTTTAATGATTACGGTATTTTAGCTCTGTTTTTACTGAAGAAAATTTAAATAACTTTGATTTTAATTCTTTAGAGCCTGTAAATTCAGACATTCTTGATCATATTCATATAAGGAAGGATGATGTTAGACAAGTGATTCATACATTGAAGTCAAATAAGGCAGCTGGACCTGATAATATATATGCTAGGATTCTCAGAGAAGGGGAAGAAAACTTGTCTGAGGCACTACCTATTTTGTTTGCTAGGTCAATTAATTATGCAGAAGTACCAGATGAAATGAAAATGAAAATGAAAATGTTATTGAAAAAAAAGCTAATTTAGTACCCATTTACAAAAAGGGTTGCAAGAAGGTAGGAAAGATACTAGAAAGAATTATAAAGAATAATAGGCAATCTTTCATTTTAGGTATGTAAAATTGAAAGATCACCAAAATGCTCTCTGAACTGTGTTTAGAGGCTACAAATAAGGCAAATAAAATGTAGGGATGATCAGTAGTTTTGGATCTTTTCCTTTATAGTACCCCCAATTTCTTCTTTTCAGTTAGTAACAATTTTGACACAATATTTTCATTAAAACTAATGAAAATATCATGACTTAACCTAACCCATCATCAAGGGTGTACAGGTGACCTAACCAGGCATTCAATAATTTTCCCATATGTTTAATGAAAATATCACAACTTAACCTTAACCTTACGAATTAGTTAGGTTAATTGAATGCCCAGTTAGGTCAATTGCATGCCCTTGATGATTGGTGAGGTTAAATCATGATATTTTTTTTAGTTTTAACAAAAATATTCCCTGTCAAAATTGTTACTAACTGAAAAGAAGAAATTGGGGGTACTATAAAGGAAAAGATTCAAAACTACTGATCATCCCTACATTTTATTTGCCTTATTTGTAGCCTCAATGTTATGTACCTAAAATGAAAGATTGCCGAATAATATTCAAGATCATTTGGAGAATTTTAGTCTTATTTCAAGTTCACAACATGGATTTAGATCAGGAAGGTATTGTTTGTCTAATCTCTTAGACTTTTTTAGAATTTGTAACTGATCAGGTAGATCAGGGATTCCCAAAGTGGTCTGTACAGACCCCCAGGGGTCTGTAGGAAGCTTCCAGGGGCTCTCTAAGCTTTTGGAAAAATAGTAACATTAACTATATTAAAATAAATTTCCATTTCACACTAGACATTCGGTAAGTGTTTATTAAACTGGTTTAATGAGCGTAGAATGTTTAATTTTACATTAATTTAAAAGCTATCTATGTTTATGAAATATACTATAGTTTGTAACTGAATTCATAATTTTTTTTGGGGGGGGTCTATGTCCATACGGAATTAATATTTAGGGGTCCTTGGTGGTAAAGGTTTGGGAACCCCTGAGGTAGATAATGGAAATGATGTAGCTAGATGTTATTTATTTGGATTTTAGTAAAGCATTTGACAAGGTTCCACATAGGAGACTTCTATATAAATTAAAAGCTTATGGTATGTTAGGGTCAGTTATAAATTGGGTAGAAAAATGGCTAGAAGACAGAGAACAGAGGGTAATTCTAAATCTCATGAATCTGGGAGACAAAGTGAAAAGTCGGGTACAACAGGGATCAGTTTTGGGTCCATTACGCTTTATTTTATATCTAAATGATTTAGAGAAAGGAGTAGGTTGTAAAATTTCTAAATTTGCTGATGATACAAAATTAGTTGCTCCAGTTACAAATATAGAAAATTCTTATAAACTGCAAAAGGATCTTGATAGATTAGTTGCTTAGGCTAGTAAATGGCAGATGGAATTCAATGTTCATAAATGCAAAGTCATGCATTTTGGTAGAAATAATGAAACATTAGTTATGAGATACAAGGGAACTGGTTGGAGGATATTAGAAAAGAAAGGGATCTTGACATTATAGTTTGTAGTGATTAAAAATTTTCTGAGCAGTGCTTAGAGGCTAGAAATAAAGCAAATAAAATGTTAGGTATTATTAAGAGAAATGTTAGTTACAAGAGTAAGGAAGTCATCTGTAAATGGCATAAGTATAGAATCCATGGTTAAATTGTTTCTTATGCTGTGCTGGTACAGTAAAACCTGCGCTATCTGGCAATTAACTATCCAGGAAACTTTAGAAACTGGCAAATTTCATATTAGGCCAATACAATTCACCAATCTAGAAACCAGGAAGCTTTCTGATGCCATCCAGAAAAATCTAGAACATTTTAATAAAATAAGACTAAATTTTACTCATTTCAATTGTCCCATACATAGCTACTTAGCATAGTGTTTATGTTGATTACAATATAGTTTACATTGGTATAGAATGCAGTATAGCCAAAATTTGAGTTTTACTATTATTGTCCATTGGTTTTTCCTAGGTTAATGGCACCCTCAGATAACTGGAAAATTTAGACAACCAGAATGGCCTAATCCCGAAGCTTGCCAGATAATGAAGGTTTTACTGTATATAGTCTGTGGTCATATTCAGAAAATGTAAATTTGTTTGTGTTTACATCATCTTGTTATTAATGTTTATTTGTTGCCTGCTTAGACCTAGTTTAGTCTGATTATTACTGTTGTAGTTTGAGCATGTGATAATGCAGTGCTGTGATCAATCTAACTTGTGACTTGCCCCTGGTCAACTGAATGCCTGGTTAGGTCAATTGTATGCCCTTGAAGATTGGTTAGAGTCATGATATTTTCATTAGTTTTAAGAAAAATTTCACGACTTAACCTAACCAATCAAACTGGCCATTCAATTAACCAGGGCCAAAATTTGTTTTATTTAGTCAATACTGCAATCTTAGGTTTAAACAATAATGACTGGTCATCCTGCTGCGCTTACTGTAATAGTGCATATAAATAAAGTTCTTGACTTATTCTACAGAAATATCACATTTAAAAACTTGTCAGACTTACATTTTACACTTTGCATGTTTTAAATAAATATAACCATGCATGGCCGTAACTACCTATGAGGTCACCGAGGTCCGGACCTCGGTAATTATTTCCTAAAAAAAAAAAAAAAAGACTGAACCGTGAAATATTGCTGCAGCTTTAATAAAAGTATTTTTGCTAACAGGTCCCTTTGTACAGTATTTAATTATAGACAAGGGTTTTGTGTTTAGTGTATAGCTTGGGTTGTGTTTGTAGATGTCAAAAAAAATCTGGACCTCACTAATTTCTAAACCCTAGTTACGGCCCTGTAACCATGCCATTCTCCTGAATAATAATTTAACCACAGATTTTATACTTAGGCCCTGTAAATTATATACAGTAAAACCTGCACTATCTGCAATTAACTATCCAAAAACTTTAGAAACCACCAAATTTTATATTAGGCCAATACAATTCACCAATCTAGAAACTGGGAAGCTTTCCAATGCCATCCTGAAAAATGTAGAACATCCTTAACATTTTTAATAAAATAAGACTAAATTTTACTTGTTTCAATTGTCTCATCATACCATACTTAGCATAGTGTTTATGTTGATTACAATATAGTTTACATTGGTATACAGTGCAGTATAGCCAAAATTTGAGTTTTACTATTATTGTCTATTGGTTTTTCATCAGTTAATGGTACCCTCAGATAACTGGAAAATTTAGACAACCAGAATGGCCCAATCCCTGAGCTTGCCAGATAACAAAGGTTTTACTGTAATTCTTATGTTAGTCCTCACTTAGAATACTGCATTCAAGCTTGGTCCCCTCACCTTAGACATGATATTGATATGCTTGAAGGTGTGCAACGTAGGGCAACCAAACTTATCCCTAACCTAAGAAGATTGGAATTCAGGGATAGATTAAAGGAATTAGGTATGTTTAGTTTTGATAGATGTTGTATGAGGGGAGATATGATACAGATGTTCAAAATGTCTTCAGATTTGGACAACTTCGATATAGGTACACAACTTTTTCTGGTAAAGATTCAGTTTAGCACCAGGAACCCAATTTTTTCATGAAAATAGGTTTTTCTGATATATTTCACTGTGTTTCATGCAAATGTGACCTTCATTTCTTGCACCTCTTGTGCAAATGTGTAATAAATAAATTATTTAATAGTTTCATCTTATTAATCTATTAGACAGTTTAACCAGGATAATGTTAAAAGAAAGGAGTTTAATGGGTGGGTATATATATTTTATATATATATATATATATATATATATATATATATATATATATATTAGTGGGCCCTCATTGTTTGTGATTTATTGGGACTGAGAAAAACATCACAAACTACAAAATCGCAAACAATGAGATCCATTTTCAATGTAAAATGGCTAAATGGTTCCAAAAGCTCAAGGATGGCAGTGTAAAATATCCTTAAAACACCAAAAAGTTTTATTAATACATATTATTATATACTAATTTGCATCAAACACTAATAAAAACCAATAATGATAATGTTATTGTAATATTACATAAACAATGACATTTTACGTAAATAAAACTTTTTACTGTATGTAATATAAAATGATATTATTATAAACAATTATGTAAAGTAATAATATTTTATAAACAACTAAATAACACACTAAATATAGTACACTGGCGATGAAGAGCATGAAATGACAACTTCACTCAGTGAAAGACACAACACAACTGAGCCTTCGTCAACCTGCATGGACAGCACTGCAGATGCCATGTGACAAAATCATGAATTTGTGGAGTCAGTCATGAATTTACTGAAACATGGTAGTAAAATGGATTATCATGAATTTGCGAAATCACAGACAGAGAGCCTCACGATTGAGGGCCCACTGTATAGTATATAACCTAACCCTATTTCCATGTGATAGCCTATTTTTCTTACCTTACTGGAGAGGTGGTGGAGGGTACAGTTTAGCTGCCTTGATAAGGAAATGATGCAGGTGGGTATCTCAGTCAGAAAAGTGCGCTTGAAACAAATAATGAGCAATGTACTTTTTGTAATGTGCCTTTTTATTACCTGCTCTGAGTACCCAACTCTTCAAATCTTTCCAGAGCCTTTCAATATTTTGGGTATGTACACCAGTGTGTCTGGGTCCACAAAGTTTTCACTGTGGTTGACTTTTATGAATGTAGCTGCAGTCTTTCAAGGAATTATATATGCCTTCCAACAGTCACTAATAATTACACTTCCAGGAAGCACATAATGTTCAATTAACAGCATGAGTGTCAGCACTGCGATCATCTACGGGTAAAACAAATTTTTTCTTTGAAACTGTTTGACTTTCCAAACTTACTCATCGACCTTGATGGAGATACCTGGGCCACTGATGGGTTCCTGATTAAGCAACCAATTCTCACACACTTCAGAGCAAAATGACTTCCAGTTCACTGCAGTTTCTGAGGAAATGCCTAGATGGTGTTGGACATCATGCTGGTTGAAAGACTTCTTAAAATTTTTTGGTAAAACAAGAGATTCTGGCTCAGTGAGATATGCGCACAGTCCAGCCAGCCAAGTACCCCAAAACACAGATATAGAATAATTACATTGAATACAAACTTCTCTCTTGGAGCACTTTTCAACACGCTCATATGTACAATAATATAAATGCTGTTCAGCACAAATATGCAAGCCGATGAGAGCACTTTGGACACACTGGATCATTCAACAATACACTGTTTTTTGAAAATGTCGATAGCTTCAGCACTGTTGTTAAAACAATGCTGAATAACTGCATAATTAGATAGAGAACACTGTTGACACCCATCCTCCATGACCACCAAATTTCAAATGATTTCAAACTGGTCAACCACCATCTTCATCATGAGAATCGTGTTAACACATAACACATGCATGAAATATGTCTTACAATAGCCAATTGGTTAATTGCAGTCAGCTGATGTTACATCACATAGGGACATCTATGAAAATGGTGACAGCATCTTCCCAGTTTTCTTTTTTTTTTTTTTTAATTTTATAACTCAGTAAATATGAACTTGCACAAAAAATATCTATTATATAAGAATAGAGATTTGCAATCAAATTCTACATCTGTTAAACCTATTTTCATGCAAAAATTGGATTCCCAGTGCTAAACTGAATCTTACCCTTTTTCTCACTATATACAGTACTGATGGGATAACTCATGGGTATAATAAGAAAATTAGAAAACAGACTTGTAGACTTGATCTAAAAATATTTGGTGAATATCAGAATAACACACACCATCTCCAAAAACATTTTATTTTCCATAACTTCTTGGATTTATATGCCCTAACCAGGTCTTCAATATTATTCTGATGTCTGCCATTGAAGGCCCAGTTAGGTCAACTGTATGCCTTGACAATTAGGTTGTGTTATTTTCATTAGTTTTAACAAAAATATCATGACTCAATTGTCAAGGGCATATTGTTGACCTAACTGGGCATTCAATTAACCTTTGTGGTATCCAACACCAAAAACATTTTATTTTTCCATAACTTCTTGGATTTATAAGTTTCATCATATGCTGATTTTAAATCTGTTAAGAAGTAAATTTTTTTTTTTATTATTTTTTAAATTTTTGGTAAATATTAGATTTTACTCCCAGTTTGGTTTTATAATGAGAGCAAACTTTTGTGATCAATTTTGAGGTGCTTTGCACGAATCTACCACTGGTTTTCTATGCAAATGTGTAGTTTTTGAGATATCATTAACATAAACATAGAGGATATGTTCATGTTATGAGATCTCGTAAATGATGCATTACCACAGGAAACATGCAAAACACCTCAAAATTAACCAGAAAAGTTTGCTCTCATCATTTTCATTTAAACTAATGAAAATATCACAGTTAAGATTCAGTAGAACACATCCACCAAACTAGATATTGATATTTATACAGCAAGATAGAACAAAAAAACAAGAATACTTTATTCTATACCAGTACTAATTTTGGCGGAAATTCCTATTTATCGAGATATTTACTTTCAAAATTATTAAATTTTGGGGCTATTATTCACTAGTCAAACCATCTCATCCTGTGTGTATGAAGTCATGTTATTATCATTAGCCAATCAGCGGCTGCCCCATTGTCACATGACACCCCCGCAGATGTCCGGCACAGAAATTTGAATTCAACAGTTGCTTTAGAATGGCTGTGTCATGGATGCTCTAAGTCTGAGTGGGACATTATTAAACAAGTTTTGAGGGATGATAGCGCTGCTGTCACTATATTTCAAGCTCACGGAGTGCTCAAGACCTCTCTTACATGTCCTCAGTATGGTAATGAACTTAATTACCATGAAAATCAGCATGTGTAGTACTGTAGCCACTGCCAAAAGATAGCAAAGAAGAAGGGATTAGTGCATAATTAATGCAAGTGCACTGATAATATTTCCAACTAGGCCTAGGTTAGGTACAGTTTGGTCAACTGTATGCCCAGCCCAGTTACTGTAGGTCAACTGAATGCCCAGTTAGGTCAACTGCATGCCCTTGACAATTGGTTAGGTTAGGTTGTGTTATTTTCATTGGTTAGATTAAGTTACTTTCTTTTGCCGTGAATATTACTAATGAAAATAAGTTTTTCTGGTGTATTTCATGCTGTTTCAATTGTTTCTGGCCTTTTTAGCCCACAATTTCCCTCTTCTTCAAAGCCATGGGGGGGGGGGGGGGGGTATATATATCAATAATGCTGCATTTGCGCTAAAAATGAAGGTCAGATTCAATTGAAACAGCATGAAATACACCAGAAAAATCTATTTTCATCACTAGTTTAGGTGGATGTGTTCTACCGAATCTTTAACAATATCACAACTTAACCTAACCAATCATCAAGAGCGTACAGTTGACCTAACCGGGTATTCAATTAACCTAACAGGTTAATATTGGTTATTTCACCTAAATATCAGTTAGCTAACCAGTACCCGTATATATGGACTCTGCTTTTAAAGGTTTTTGAGGATGCTAAATACAATGGTAAGGTCCATTTTTGTCGTGGTGCACTGAATAATAAATTGCACAATTGCATAAGTGTTGCACTAATTGGTGCACTGCCCTTCTCGTTTATGTGTACAGGGGCTCTGTTTCTTTATGCACATGCATGCATCCATTAATACAGTTGCGCAAGGGAGCATCTCATTTATAAAAAATCATGGCTTGTGAAAATTGTGAGCAAACATCCTATATGCTAATTGCTGAGGTGTTTAATGAATTGCAACCAGTAATGTTGCATAGAGAAAGTCGTTTTAGGAGATACTGACTACAGTTGTGAGGTTTATTTTTGTTGCTAACTAAAACTAACCTAACTAAACTGGTGATCCTGCAGAATCCAGCCATAAATTAGTTTAAAAAATAAATTGTTATTTGACGAATGGTTATTGCTTTTAATGCACTAAATTAGTTATTTTTTTAATAATTGTAGACCTATAATTGGTATTATTATAGTATTACACCCGTCTAACGTCCAGCAATTATTATATATTCATTAGGTAGATTTTTTAATTCTAAGACACTTTTCTTCTATAGCGTTTCCGTCGCAAATGCTTTGTTTTTGAGATATAAACATTTTTTTGGTGTGTATCTAGTGTGTGTTCGTACGTTCGTTTGTATGTTCATACGTTCATTTGTGTTGCCGTCACATGTCTGCCCAATCACTGCGCTCCATCCATTTTGAATTTGAATTAGTTTGCTACCAGAATGGCTTCTTGTGACATGTGTTCATTCAATTATTACCGCTGTATTGTCGCTTTCTATGAAAATTTAGAAAAAAGTGTTGTTTCTGCGTGCTCACAGTGTTCTACCGACAGTAGTGAAGTGTCCACATTGTAAAACGGAGTGTATGTATCGTCAAGACCAGAAACTGTGGCGTTGTAGAAAAAGTTACATTGTGCCTAAAACGAAGAAAAGATGGTACTGTGATTATTCTGTCTCAGATTTTAAAGGTTCTTTTCTAGACAATACTAATATTCCTCCGTGGAAAATTGTTCTTTTTGTGAATCATTTCCTCAGCCATTTATGGGATCACAGAACTGTGGTGGAGTGCCTGATAGGTTAGGTTAGGTTAGGTCAGGTCAATTTTGAAGGTGAAATTTGTTTTTACTATGGTTTTTGATGTGTTTTGAACGAATCTGACCTTCAAAACCGTCGGAAATGACTCGTTTTCGATTGCCGGCTGGGGGGAGGGGGGTTATCTCAAAAACGAGTTATTTCCGACGGCTTTGAAGGTCAGATTCGTTCAAAACACATCAAAAACCATAGGAAAAACATAAATTTCACCTCCAAAGGGAGACGGGTATAATACTATAAATTTACCCTATAATTGAATGCCCAGTTAGGTCAACTGTATGCCTTTGATGATTGGTTAGGTACAGTATATCAAACTTAGGTTAATTGGATGCCTGGTTAGATCAACTGAATGCCCAGTTAGGTCAACTGTACGCCCTTTATGATTGGTTAGGTTAAGTCATGATATTTTCATTAGTTTTAGTTAGCAACAAAAATAAACCTCATGACTGTATTCAGTATCTCCTAAAACCCCTAAAATGACTTTCTATATGCAACATTACTGGTTGCCATTCAGACTAGAAATTTACCTAAATATCTTCTGATATGGCCAATGTCATAACACCACTTCCCAGAAATCAGCCAAGTTAAGCAACATGGGTCTGGGTAGTAGTTGGATGGGAGACTCTCCTCCACACCCAGATTATGTAGCGACCCATGGTTTGGATCCCACGTAAAGCTATTGGTCCCCTCTGTCATATGACCTTAAATGTTGCAGGAGGTTAAACAACCCCAATAAAATAAAAAAAGAAATCTTCTGATCTTTCCATATTAGGCACTCACTATCACATTTCAGGCAAGTTAAGGATGAGAGAATAACGCTGTAATTGATAAAAACATTCAATGCTTTGTTTTCATCTAGGGCACATGACGAATTAAGTCCTCAAAGTAAAAATCACACAAATGGCATGTCATAATTTTATCACAAGTACCACCAAACTGAATCCAATTAGAAAAAAAAATAGCCAGAACAGAAAATAATAAACTAATTAAGTTGCCAGAGTAGCAAAAAAATAGCCAAATCAGGAAAAATATTTCATGAAAAAAAATATATAATAGCCAAAACAGGAAGTATATTTTATTAAAAAAAGTACATTTGAACAAATTTGCACAAGATATATATTTTTGGTATTTCTTTACTATTACACCAGTCTCCGGTAGAAAGTTTGGTAATTATTCGTTTTTTGACCCAGTCTCTTTTTATAATGAGAGCAAACGTTTCTGGTCAATTTGGAGGTGCTCTGTACGAATCTGCCATCCGTTTCCTGTGCAAATGCGTAGTTTTTGAGATATCGTCATCTCGAAAACTACGCATTTGCACAGGAAACGGATGGCAGATTAGTGCAAAACACCTCAAAATCGACCAGAAAAGTTTGCATTTGTGCTAAACACAACCTAACACAACCTAACCTAACCACCCAAAAAGCTTTCATTAACAATGGACTCTCTGCCTAGTTTTATAACTTTCTCGGCATAACGTTGTGAAAAATATTTTCGCAAATAAATATTTATGAACCGGAGGTTTTTATTTACCGAGAAGTTGCAATGTTCCAGCCATGTGCCCTTAAAGATAGAAACAGTAAATCCACACTCACGCTTATTTTTTGGATTTTTTTTATGGCACCTAAACACCTTCGAGTCTTGTCTTAAAATACAGGCAGTATTACATTTAGGGCAAATCACGGATGTCGGAATTATGCCGTGATTGGAAAAAACATCTAAACTTTTATCTTCATCGAGGCCAACAAGGCGGATTAGGTCTTCAAAATAAAGTTCACAAGATTGACACATCATAACAGTAGAACGAAAATCACCACACTAACAAAAAACAGAAAGTAGGCAAAAGCAAGAAAAAGTAGCCAAAAAAAGCCAAGAAAAATCTCCATAAAAGTCCAAAAAAGGTAGCCAAAATAAACAAACCAACCAAAATTTATATACATACCGTACATATTCGAAAGTAGAAAATATTTTTTTTTAAAAAGTACATTTTATACAAATTTGCACAAGATAATATATATATTTTCTTATTCAGTTTTGATTGGTTATTCAATATATATTGCTGTTATAGCTGGGTGTGACTGGGTCAAAAAACGAATATTAACTGAAAGTTTTAAAAGCTGGTTTTCAATGTTTTTCAAATGTGATGAACTCAAAAATGATACTCATTTCTGTCGCAAATGACTTGTTAAAGAGTTATTGAAGCTTAAACTCTCTAACGGGAAAAAGGTAAAAAAAAAATGGCACTTCCACCAATTTTAATTTGAATCAGTTAGTGGACATGGCTTCCTATGGTCTGTGCTCCTTTGATTATTTTCACTGTATCATCGTTAGGGATTAGGGGTTAGGTTAGGTTAGATATATTTTAGTAAGTTTTTAATGGCAATTCAATATATAGTACTTGTTCAGCTGCTTGTGACTGGGAGGAAAATCCAACATTAACCAAATTTTTTTTCAAAAAGTTTACCCAGACATGTCAATAAATTTTTACAAGTGTACATTACATGCTTTGTAAATCAACTGTTTTTCTGGTGTTTTTTGATGCAGTTTGAACCAAGGTTAATTTCGTTCAAACATCAAAAACAATTGGGAAAAACATAGTTTTAAAATATAACAACATAACCTAACCTAAAATTCCAAAATCCCTCTAAAGCCTGTAATGTACTCTTGTAAAAAAAATACTGACATATGCCAACTCCCACAGACATCTCATGGATTCCCATATTTCAAGGGTGACGTCTCTGTTAACCTTTTATTATAAATTTAAATAGTCATCGCATACCTAACCAGGCCTACAATGGCAGACATCAGAAAAACAATGAAGTCCCAGTTAGGGGGTATAAATCCAAGAAGTTATGGAAAAATAAAATGTTTTTGTCAATGGTGTGTTATTCCGATGTCCACCAAATATTTTTTGTCATAGAGTGGTAGATTTTTGGAATGACTTGCTATATGATGTGGTAAACCCTAAACAGTAGCTCATTAGTTAATTTTAAGAAAAATTTGGACATTTTCATGAGTGAAAGAGATAGTTTGTAGATTGTATATGGTGTGTATTCTTTGCTTCAGTTATGTAGGCTACTGTGGTGGTAGTAAATAGTTGTATATTAATTAGCTGACTTGAGTTTGACATCTTACAAGATTTTATTATTAATATTATTAAAATGTAGCTCATGACTTGGATTACTTTGATAGACCCGAGTGGCTTCTTGTTTTCCAAATGTAATGTAATGTTAAAGATCCCGAAAATAAAAGTTGCGATGCGATGAAATGTCGGAGGCCTAAGCCTTTTCAACGGCGCCTCCTGATGTCTTCATCCTCTGTGCTGTGCTCTAATCATTTGATATCGTATTTTCCAGAATTTATATATTATCTGTTTTTTGTGGTCTATATTTTCCTTCCCAAAGATAAACCCCCCAATAATCTCCTCTTTGTCTGCCTTTGCACCAGAGCATGTGTATAAGTTTGGCCGATAGATTCAGTTGGGCGATTTATTTGGAGCCCAATATGGATTTCAGCCAATGATCTCTATAAATTAGTGGATAGCGCATTCATACACAATGAATTGAAGCCATCGAGCCACCATATTGGTACTCCCACAGTGAAGAATTCCAACATTTGTCCGCTCCATATTTTCTGAACAAATGAGAGGATTGGGATAATACTCCGCACAGTTCTTACCCACCCCTCGATGATTTCTCACCGCACACTCCCTGGGGGGGGGGGGGGGGGGGGGGGTCATACTTTCAAGGTCAAGGTCACAGCATGGGTCAGAATGTTTTTAGCGTTTGTTCACTAATTCTTGAATAAGTGAAGGGATTGAAATAATACTTTGCATAAATGTTACCAGCCATCAGTTGGTTTGTAATCTCCCACCCCTTGGGTCATGCCTTCAAGGTAAAGGTCAAAGCAGGGGTCAGAGTGTTTTTCGTGTTTGTTCTATAACTTTTGAATAAATGAAGGGATTAGGATAATATTTTACACAAATGTTACCCACCTCCACATTATTTGTAATCGGCCACCCCGCTGGGTTATACCTTCAAGGTCAAAGTCACAGCAGGTCATGGTATTTTTTGTAGGTCAAGGTCACAGAAGCGGTCATGGTATTTTCTTGTCTGCTTCATAACTTTTGAATAAATGAAGGGATTACGATAATACTTCACACAAATATTACCCACCAACAGTTAATCATTTTCATTAATCAGTAAAGTAACATAAATATCATCAACTGTTGCTGTAAAATAGAAGTCAACATCTTCCTTCCTTGACTAATCAATTTTAAAATTAGAAAGAGCCGTTTTAAGCAGAAAACTGAGATTTGTTTATAAAAAACCTCTGAACAGGTAACTAGAACAACGTGAAAAAAGTGTTAGCAGCTGACGAGGAAGCTTCTAACAGTGGCTGCATCCTCCAGCGCGGGACACATCAACGCGAAGAAGAGGCGACGTCGAACCAAAACATCAACGCGCTGGTGGCCAAACTTCCTCAAATCTCCGTGCAGCTGGCTGTCTACGATTGGCCAGACTGGCAGTCGACGGCCTGTTCCGTGGCACGGTCAGAGTGCCGATCGGCTCCCGGGGCCGGACCTATTCTCAGCGTGCTATTTTTTCAATTACAGGGAGCAATTGCGTGCTCCCCGAACTACTCTTACTCTCTGGCGACATTAAGACTAATCCAGGCCCCACTACAACTTACACATGTCCAGTGGTGTAGTGCTAAATAAAGAAGTGAGGGAACGCATTTTGAAAGTGTTACTCAGATGCGGGGGGGGAAATGGCGAGCGCGGCGAGCCCATACAGCTGGGGGTCCGGGGGCACTGTAAGCCCCCCCGGGAAATCTTTTGAAATCTGACCAATTTCAGGGATATTTTGAGGTCATATGCAGTCAGAGCTGGGCAGTATTTAAATACATTTGTATTTAAATACATTTGTGTATTTAGAACTGTATTTATAAATATATTGTTTTTCATGTATTTAAATATAGTATTTAAATACTTTAATGAGTATTTAAATACAATGTATTTAAATACTCAAAATATAAAAATGTAAATACTTTTACTGGTTTAATACACGTTCTGTACTAGCACAGTACGACGCGTCGACAGTGTAGTACAGCATGGTTCATGTTTCAACGTGTCAGTTCAATCAGTTGTGTGCCACTCTTAGTCGAAAGCGGTTGATTTCTTTATCGTGTGCGTGTCATGGCTTCAACAAGCAAATTTGTATGTATTTACAAATGTATTTAAATACAATTGATGTATTTTGTATTTAGTATCTAAATACATTCGTAAAATGTATTTAGTATTTAAATACATTTCTCCCATGTATTTAGTATTTAAATACATTCAATGTATTTATTGCCCAGCTCTGTATGCACTGGATATTAGGATATATTCCAAAGTTGAAGATGCAGTATTTCCAGTGTCATTAGATATACGACATCCAGTACGATCAATAAAAATAGCTAACAACTGGAATGATCAACTAAAAAAAACGTTAACAACTGGTACGCCGTGGTGACTGTTTCACCAGATCTTTATAGGCTAGCATTGCCTCAGTCGAAGCTAAAAGAAATGAAGCAGTTAATGATTCTTTCTCATATTTCTTCTAGGGGTGGGAATTAAAATTGACGTTAGAGATTTGTAAGTTCGGATTTATTTGAAATAGTGAGGGAACGCCGTTCCGTCTACCAAAAAAAGTAAGGGAACGCCGTTCCCACGCGTTCCCACAGCACTACACCACTGCACATGTCACCATACACAAAGACAGACACAATAGCACCATGAGACACATACAGAAGTATAATATTAACATATTACAGTACAACGTAGATGGCCTCACAAACAAAATCATGCAGCTTAGGGAATTCGTACACAAACAAAACATTCACATTTCACATAGCACTTATACAAGAAACAAAACTAAAACGCACACACAAAACACCCACCATCCCTGACTTCACGGCGATCCGTCATGATCGTATTGGGGGTAACGGGGGTGGACTCATCACTTACATACGTAAAAGCATTAGCTACACTGATGCTACCCAAAACATTACAAACACAATCCAAGCAGATAACACGATAGAAATACAGGCAGTTAACATTAAGACACGCGCAAAACACAACACCACACTAATCAACATTTACATCCCACCAGATAGTTCACCTCAGGTGCCAGCCAATTACAATCCACAGTTACACAATCTGGCCTCTCTCACTAATGTCATCTTAGGAGGAGACTTCAACGCCAAAGACACTAGTTGGTACCTGCACAACCAAACAACACCAGAGGCGCCAACATAGCCACACAACTAAACAGCCTTTTCATTCTTAACAATACAGAAGAACATACACACATACCACATCAAGCAGGATACTCAAACTCCTCCCCAGACATAACGTTCTGTTCCCCCTCACTAGCAACACATACACAATGGAGAACAGAAAAACAACTGTCATCAGACCACCTGCCCATCATCATTACAACACATTCTACACTCTGCCCCAACAGCCTTAGGCACACTTACAGAAATTACAAGAAAGCTGATTGGGAACAGTTCAAAATACAGACTGAGGAACAATTCACCACATTAAACAGCACACCCATCATAAACATCAATACAACACTCAAGATTTAATCAGATCATCAATAATGCAAACAAATACATACCGAAGGGCAACATTAGGAAATACAACCCAAATTACACAAAAGAAATAGCCCACCTCATAAGGCAACGTAACAACCTCAAATATAACACACAAACACCACACACAGAAGCCATAAAACAGCAGATACAACAGCTCAACACAGAAATAAACAACAAACTCAAAGAAAAACAAACAGAAACATTCAGTGAATTCATAACAACATTAAACCACTCCACAGATACATCCAGGCTATACAAGACTATAAACGGCGTTACCCACTCTAACAGCGGCATTCACGCCTCACACACGGCTATCTGTCGCAGCCAAAATAATATCCCAACATACACACAACAAGCTAACATTCTAGTTAATCACTACGCAAAGATAAGTCACTTAAACAGAGACAACAACCAGAAACATGCAGACAGACAAACAGCCAGACACAAGAAAACCTACAGACTCGACACGACCATTACACCCTTCAATACAGACCAGACCACCAAGATCATGAAAAACATTAAGAATTCGAAGGCAACTGGACCAGACAACATATCTAACATACACCTTAAACACTTGGGCCCACAAGGAATACTAGCTCTCACAAATATCAGCACATATTCATACCAACGCTGTATTATCCCTGATATATGGAAACAAGGTATGGAAAACTGATGAGTGGGTAGTTGGGAGGTAACGAAAATGGTTCACTGAGTAGGTAGGTAGTTAATCTAACAATCATTAAATTCCTTTTATGTCAATAACTGGGTGGAAGAAACCAATTGGTTGCTCACCAGAGTTATTCTCCACACTAGTATTTATATACTGTGTGGGAGGAGCGTGCTCGGTAATGAGATACATTACCGCTCAACCAACCGGGAAATAAACCAGGACAACGCTGGTACAAGAAGCCCCGCGAAGAGGAGAACAAAGGGAGAACGAAAACGAAGAACGGGCGAGAGGACGTACCAGCAAAGTACGCTCTCGACAATGAGACAACCGGAGAAGGGAGAGACTCCAATAACTAAAAGTAAGTGACGAATTGAGTTTTTACACCAGACAGTTAATAACATTAAATTAAGCTGGGTCAGACAGTTAGGCCTACATTGTGGCCTAAGACCCAGCATCAACTCATAGCTTAACAAAGGTGAAGGTAGATTGCCCTAACCTAATCTTGTGAGGAATCCTACTGTGGACCTCAATTTATCTGCCCGCTCTGGACCATTTCCGGAATCTCTAGGCTGACCCCCTAGGCTAGACTTGATCTACTCTATAGTTAGACTGGAGATATAAGGGGTGGGTTAATTGTGGACCAATTCATACAGAGCATTTTTCGCATTGGTGGTCCGTGTGTGGGGAATTTACAAACCTTAACCTTACTTAACAAAATTGCAGAATTAGGCTAAATGGTCTAGCCTAAGCCTAAGCCTAAGCTAATCAAGCCTAATTAGGTCTACAACCTAGGGCCTAACTAGGAAACATTTACATTTAAGGAGTCTCATTCTCTTATAAGCTTAGACCTGAGTGACACACAAGTACTTGGGGGGATTAAACCAAATTTAAACTTGACTGTTTTGTCTGTTCTCTCTCTTCTCTGGTAATTTCTTCTTGTCCTCTATTTCATTACGATCCCCAGTTAAACAATTTTGACTTAGACATGGACAGTGAGGAATTGAAAAAGTTAAAAAAGAAAAGGGGGGCAAAGTTGGGAGCTGTTACAAAGGCTGTGAACACTTTTAACAATATTACACAACCAGGTAAGGAAAATATAGAGAGAGTAATTATTAAATTAGAATTAAAAAGAAGGAAATAATAGCCATTAATGAGAGTATTTCAGAGTTAGTTGAATCCGAAATGGCTGAAGAACAATTGATAGACCTTTACGCTGATGATGATGATCAGGTAAGCTCAATTGAACAGCAAATAAGGGGACTACGGTCTCGGTTGACTGACTTAACACCAAAAAAACCTAATTCTGATTTTAATCAAGTAGGGCTAACCTTCAACAAAATTTAAGTGGCATGCAAAATCCTGAGTCCAAGAATTGAGGGCTCAGTTCCCATTTTGCTAGTACCAACATTTGAAGGGGCACGTACATTCCCATCTTTCATTGACAAATTGAGAATTTAATAGGTAATAAACCTTATATTTCAACTGTTGAAAAGTTTTAGTTACTTAACTAGTTCCCTAAAGGCCCAGCCTATAATCTAATAGCCTATTTACCAGCCGTAGGGGATTCATATGAAGTAGCTATTGATCTTTTAAAACGTAATTACATTAATAAGATTTGATTGTATATGAATTATCTCAACAAATTTTTGAATTTGCACCCATAAAAGATAACCATAGTGATATGGAAATTTTTTTATACAAAATTAGAAGCTATTATAGGACAACTGGTTAGCAATGAGATAGATATTAAAACTTCATCTTGGCTTATACAAAGCATAGTACTTAGGTGCCTTCCTTCGAGGGTTAAGATAATTTAATTCTAAAGACGGGAGAAAATTATCCTAATTTAGAACAAATAAGAAAACACTTCCCCAATATCCTAATTAATTACAACTTGAGAGATTTTCCAACACATAAGACCCAGACTATGGATAACCAAAGACTGTTCCCAGAGACCAACTAGCTACAGCCAAACAGACAAACTTGATACTGGAGAATCAAATGTGACCAACTATAATACACGAACACCTACATTACAGAACTTTAATGTAACTGCTGCCTCAACTTACACACCACATTGCAAATTTGTGCAAGTAATGACACAGTAGTACTGGGTGTGACAAATATTCAGACTTTAACCAAAGGGCTAAAAGATGTGAACAGTTTGAACCTGTGTAAAAGTGTACTGGCCAGGGACATTATAAGAAAGACTGTAAATCTAGGTTAAGATTCAAGTGTAAGTTTTGTAAAAGTTTACGACATGTCTCATCAATGTGTGATTCACCAAAGTGTCCAAACAATAATACTCAAACTCAAAAGATACCTCCCCCAAACAAAGGTAATCAAGAAAATGTCACTTTCATGGGACATTCTGCTTGTTCAACAATGTAACAAGAAACACTGAGATTCTTTTACCAACTATTACTTTGGACTTAGTGAATAGTGAGGGTAGTACCACTCCAGTGAGATGTCTTATAGACTGTTGTTCTCACAAACATTTGTTTCAAAAAATGTAGTTAATAAATTGGGTTTTGACACCAAACCCGAATGAACAAACCTCAATATTGCGTCCTTTGTTAAGGATAACTCGGACAAAATAGCTATAAGACAATTGACCTGGAACTACATTTAGAAAGTAAATTCAAGAAAATTGAAGCAGTTATTATTTCTAAAGTAGGCAAAACAAACTGGTTATACCAAACTAGAACAACCATAAATCATTTGGGAAAACACTACAAAATAACTGATAGACATATCACTAACAACACAGTAGCTAACATTGAAATGCTAATAGGGGCAGATTATTAATCTTATTCATAAGGGCATAGTAGAGATAGGTAATGGTATAGCTATTCAGACTCCATCAGGATAGACCCTTTGGGTGACCTATCAGAATACAACCTAGACCTAAACCAAAACAGTGCATGACAACAAATACTATGTGCCTCAACTCAGTCCTACATAACACCTGTAAGAATAGCAACACTTTGAATAATATTATCTCAACTGAGAACATTAATTCATCATTATCAAATGAAACTTTGGATAAGGCAATTCAAACTTTATGGTTGCTAGAATCTGTGGGTATACATGACACACATCAAACTTCAGAAGATCAGTTAATGGTAGAAAGATTTGAAGACACCATTCAGTGCAAGACAATAGTTATTTTGTTGAGTTACCTTGGAAAATAAATTGTCCAACTTTAAGAGACAATCTCAAAGTAGCTAAAGGACATTTATATAAAGTAATGAAAAAACTCAAACAAGATAATAATGTAAAAAGATATAATAATGTCTTCAAAGAACAGCTACAGAAAGGCTCATTGAAGAAGTAACAAATAACCCTTTTAAAAAAGATGGTTGTCATTATTTAACCCATAGGGGGGTTTATCGACAAGATGCCCAACAACAAAACTCAGAGTAGTATATAACTGTAGCCTCAAAGACAGTGATAAACACAGTTTGAATGATTGCTTGATTGAGGGTCCTAATCTCATTTCTGACCTTGTGAAGATCTTACTGAGGTTCAGGTTAGACAATATGCTGTACAAAGTGACATTTCAAAGGCATTTTTGAGAATAAATCTTAAAATGAATATGATAAGAACCAACTTAGGTTCTTATGGTTCAAGGATCCATTTGATTTGAATAAAGGGTTCATAACCTATAGATTTAATGTTGTGTTGTTTGGAGCCAATTGCTCACCTAGCCTATTAGCATTGACAATTAGACATCATTTAAACCAGTTTAATAACTCTCTAATTGAACTTCCTTAAGGAACATTTTTACGTAGACAATCTAATAGGCTCAACGACAACAAAATCTGAATTATCTGAAGTCTATGAACACTCTCAAAACATTATGCAACAAGGTAACTTTGAACTTAGAGAGTGGATTTCAAATATGAGGATTTAAACAAAAAGATTTTAAAGGATTAATTGGTCTTACTGAGCCATCAGACAGAGTTAAACTTTAGGTATGAACTGGTATTTGGATGCAACTTCTAACAGTCATGATTCAATCTGTACTAAAGGTTTTAAACTTGATGAGGAAGCAAATACTAAAAGACAATATTATCAGAGGCTTCCAAAATTTTTGATCCTATGGGTCTATTCCTGCCTTCAACAATAAAATCAAAGATTCTCCTCCAAGAAATTTGGAGGACAAATGTTGGGTGGGATGATCCAATAACAAATGAAAATCAAAAATCTTGGAAGAAGTTAGCTACTGATTTAACAAAAGTGCAGAACATTAAATTCAAAGGTGCTGTGGGTTTAGGGATAAGCCCCAGAGGCTTCATGTGTTTGCTGATGCAAGCACACAAGCTTATGGGTGCTGTGCGTATCTTGTAAGCCCTACAGAAAGTCATCTAATTTATGCAAAAGGGAAAGTTGCACCTCTCAAACCTACCCGAACCATACCTCAATTGGAACTATTGGCTGCTACATTAGCCATTAAAACCATTTCATGCTTAATGATGCTTACTATGATGTGTTCATAACTAATATCCACGTCTGGCTTGACAGTCAGATTTGTCTTGCCTGGATACGGAATGATAGCATTAATAGTAAGAATATCTTTGTAAGAAATAGGCTAAAAGAAATAGCTGACGCTAATGAAAGCCTACAAGTAAACTTTCACTATGTTCCAACTAAACAGAATCCAGCAGACTTTCTGACCAGAGGTTTATCCTACAAGTTGTTGAAGTCAAACAAAACTTGGTTTATGGGACCTAAGTGGCTCTGTAATACAGACCAATGGCCTGTGGAACAAGTTAACTTGACATTAAATTTAATCTTTTCAAATGAAAAGGTTGAACCAATCACTAATTATGAAAAGTATTCTGATTTCAACAACTTGTCAGGGTGACAGCCTACTGTTTGAGATTTGCTCACAACTGTTTAGCTACAATTAACAAAGCTAAATAAAAATAATCATAATTATACAGAAGTTGCAACCCAATACTGGATAGGCCAAGCCCAACAAAGAGTACAATAAAGAGTTAGAATTCTTAACTAATGGGAAACAAACAAAAGAACCTGTACCATCAGTAGTTGTGGATCTAAACTTGTTCAGAGATGAGGAAGGCCTTCTAAGGTGTAAAGGGAGATTAGACAATCAAAACTGTCATACAAAAGCAAAATCCAATCCTTTTACCTAGATTTAGCTATTTGACAACATTAATAATCAGAAAAACACACAATGATGTTATCATATGGGGTACCACAGACACTAACTACATTAAGAAAAACTTATTGGATACCCAAGGGAAGGATCACTGTTAAAACAGTCCTGAGTGAGTGTGTCACATGTAGGCGTATTCATGCTAGGCCCTATAGGAAACCAAATCCTCCTGCTTTGCCAGAGGAGAGAGTTACTCTCAACAGACCCTTTGAGACTGTAGGCATTGACTATACAGGAGCATTGACTGTAGGGGTGGGTGACACTGAACAAAAAATGTACATTGTACTGTTTACATGTGCTGCCTCACGAGCTGTTTATTTGGATGTTGTGGAGGACCTTACAGCAGAATCTTTTGTTGCTGTCTTTAAGAGATTCTGTGCACGACATTCAGTACCAAAGACAGTTTGGACTGACAATGCTACATATTTCAAAGCTGGTGAACAAGTCATCCACGACTTGTTAAGCAATGAAATCACACAATTGTATATACAAAATACAAACATAAAGTGGAAGTATATTCCGGTTGCCTCTCCTTGGTATGGTTCTATCTGGAGAGGAATATACAAACAGTAAAGAATTGCTTGAAGAAAGCAATTGGCAAAAAACAGATACACTTGTTTGGGTTACTCACTCTCCTGGCTGAGATTGAGAATATCATTAACAATAGACCACTCACTTATGTGAATGACAACATTAATGACCCAGAACCATTAACTCCAAATCATTTGATTCGGGAGAACAAGTTAGTCTCCTGCCGGACTACAATATAGACTCTTCAGAAGACCCAAACTGGACTCAACGACATGATGAGCTCCAGACTAAGTTACAACATTTAACTAGAGTTAAAGCTCATTTCATTAAACAGTGGAAAACTGAGTACTTGATGGGTCTAAGGGAGAGACATAAACAAATGACTAAGAAGGATTGGTCTGACACAATTAGGTAGGGGACCTTGTTCTCATACATGACAGTACTCCAAGACAAAACTGGCCTCTGGCTAGAGTTTCAGAACTCAGACCAGGGCAGATGGGGTAACAAGAGTGGTCAAATTAAGGACTTCAACGGGTGACACAACAAGAGACATTTCTCTTTTGTACCCTTTAGAGTCTGGACCCAAAACAATGGACTTTGGAGAACCTTCTCCACTGACAGTAACAACTGGAGACACTGAACTTCCAGTAACTATTCCTTTGACAGTAGGAGTGGTAACGCATCCTACTACAACATTGACAGACACAAGACCTCAGCGACAAACGCATTAAAGGCGCGACTATTTTTACAACAAAAAATAGATGCTGGGGAATTGTAATTTTATCTTCTAACTTTCATTTTTTCTTTTCTATGGTAAAGACCATAGACAGTTTCATCCTATGGATGTATATTTTCTCTTCTAATTAAATGCTACACCTTCTCCATGAGAAGGTGAGGATAGGCACTGTTAATCAGATTAACAGCATTTACAGTTAATAGTTAGCTAGTCTACACTCAGACAAAAATTGGTGACAATGACACCAAAATTTTTATCTCCCGGGGCCCCCAGTATATGGAAAACTGATGAGTGGGTAGTTGGAGGTAACGAAAATGGTTCACTGAGTAGGTAGGTAGTTAATCTAACAATCATTAAATTCCTTTTATGTCAATAACTGGGTGGAAGAAACCAATTGGTTGCTCACCAGAGTTATTCTCCACACTAGTATTTATATACTGTGTGGGAGGAGCGTGCTCGGTAATGGAGATACATTACCGCTCAACCAACCGGGAAAAACCAGGACAACGCTGGTACAAGAAGCCCCGCGAAGAGGAGACAAAGGGAGAACGAAAACGAAGAACGGGGCGAGAGGACGTACCAGCAAAGTACGCTCTCGACAATGAGACAACCGGAGAAGGGAGAGACTCCAATAACTAAAAGTAAGTGACGAATTGAGTTTTTACACCAGACAGTTAATAACATTAAATTAAGCTGGGTCAGACAAGTTAGGCCTACATTGTGGCCTAAGACCCAGCATCAACTCATAGCTTAACAAAGGTGAAGGTAGATTGCCCTAACCTAATCTTGTGAGGAATCCTACTGTGGACCTCAATTTATCTGCCCGCTCTGGACCATTTCCGGAATCTCTAGGCTGACCCCTCTAGGCTAGACTTTATCTACTCTATAGTTAGACTGGAGATATAAGGGGTGGGTTAATTGTGGACCAATTCATACAGAGCATTTTTCGCACAAGGTAAAATTATTACACTACTTAAACCAAACAAAAATCCAACAAAACCAGCTTCCTATAGACCCATTACTTTACTATGCACACCTTCCAAAGTAACAGAAAGACTAATCTTACAAATCACCAACCCACACATTCCACTATCGCCTACTCAACATGGATTCAGAAATCACCACTCAACCACGACATTACTCACTAACCTCATGCAGCACATCATGGATGGCATCAACTCCAGACGACCAGCTCAACGTACACTATTAGCAACAATAGATATTAGTAAAGCATTTGATGCTATCCCACGCTTCCCTCTCATAAACAAAATACTCAACACAAACATGCACAATAACACTAAAAGGTGGCTGAGCAACTATCTTTCAGGAAGATACTCACATGTCACATTTAATGGCAAGTCATCCAAAAACAAGCTTTTTCCGAACGGGGTCCCTCAAGGCTCTGTTCTCTCACCAACA
This sequence comes from Bathynomus jamesi, assembly GCA_023014485.1. NCBI lineage: Eukaryota > Metazoa > Arthropoda > Malacostraca > Isopoda > Cirolanidae > Bathynomus > Bathynomus jamesi. Next base: position 174,908 of record JAJOZX010005573.1, on the reverse strand, counting down.
CTGTTCAACTTATACATGCATGACATTCCAACACCCATAGATAACAAGCTTACCTTATCATCATATGCAGATGACATCACTCTAACATCCACCCACAACAACATCGACACCGCTACAAATAACCTACAAACATAACATACATAAACAGTATACAAGACTGGCTCACACAAAACAGACTCAAAGTTGCGCCCACAAAATCAACCATCACCTTGCTTACAAGCAACACAAAAGAACACCAGGTAATTCCACAGCTTACACTAAACAACATCAACATTCCACACACTCACAGGACCAAAATACTTGGGGTCACATACAACACATCATTATCTTTTGCAAACTACATGCAGGACATTAAAAACAAATGTACGTCAAGACTTAACACGTTTAGAGTACTAACAGGCACAAACTTTGGACACCAGCAGGAAACATCACTCATATACAAACAATATATTCGCTCAGTTATGGACTATGCTAGCCCATGCTGGGCACCCATTATCTCACACACACACATAAACACCTTACAGACAATACAAAACAACGCACTTCGTATCATTACAGGATGCACTCAAACAAAACCAATAGAACACCTGCACACAGAAACAAAAATACTGAAAGTTAGGGAACATTTAGACATGAGGGGAACGCAATTCATGGCAGCAGCGACAACTAACCCACAACACCCTTGCCACTACATGTACAATCATGCACCAACACCTCGCACCATTAAGGTAACACCAGAGAGACATTATAACCAAATACTCCATTCCATTCCATACCACGCCCCACAGACATCACACAGTACAGAAAACACATACACACACACCTAACCCACAAAGCACTGACACGACTCGGTCCGAATGCGGTCCTAGGTGCGAAGCCGCCACCCATTAACAGGTCAGAGATCAGCCTGAGCAGATCGGATCGAGTTAACTTAGCACGATTCCGATGTGGACATCACCCGAACTTACGGACATATAAACACAGACTAGACAACTCCATAGACGACACCTGCCACCTGTGCCAGGACACACCACAAACAATTGAACACATTATGACAGACTGTACCGCTCTAGCACAACAACGAACACAACACAACATCACTTGTGCGCTGAACCTCTGGTCCATTCCGGAGAGGGCGATCGGTTACCTGCGTGTTGCCGGCTTGCTCGATCAGGGTGGGCTGATCGGCTAAACAACAACAACAACAACCAACAGTTAATTTGTAATCGACCACTCTCTGGGTCATACCTTCAAGGTCAAGGTCACAGCAGGGTCAGAGTGTTATATATAATTAATATAATTATAGATATGTTTTTTTAAGGAATTTTTAGAACTGCACATTTTATAGGCGACAGATAGATGAAAATAACTTATCCTGCACTATCCAGCATCCTACTCACACATCAATGTCATTTACTCATCAATCCTACTCACATATGTGTTTTCAATAAAAAAAAAATTGTGAACGTAAATTTTAGCCTTTTATTCTTTAGTTTATGAAACATACCTTAAATTAAACCTTACAGCAGGTGGTAATATGGTTGTGAAATTCTTTTCGTATGCACGGCGGCGACCATATGATACGTTATTGCTGGAATAATATTCTACGTATTAATTGAAAAGAGCTGATTTAATTTTATTTTATGATAACTGCTCTATTTGTGATTTAGTAAAGTATACAAAATACATCTTTGAACTGAAAACAACCCTGATAGATACTTAAATAGAAGTAAATTTAATTTTTAAGTTCAATTTCAGTTTACATTTTAACTTTATTTAATTATTTTTTTGAATGGACACCAATTCAGAGAGAGGCTGGAACCTCCTTAATTTTACCTAGAGACACTCAATATATTTTGCCCCACCCTTTTTTTAACTAAATAATAGGCCATGGGGCTGAAATGTCTTTTGGGCCGTAAGCTTGAACGATGGTTAACGCAGTTTCGAAAATGGCGTCTGATAGTGATGCGCGTCGTAAACAGAGAGCTGTTTTCGAATTCTTAACCGCAGAGAAGAAAATAGTTGGGAATATTCACAAACGTCTACAAAACGTTTATGGAGATGCTGTTGTTAATTGAAGCACAGTTGGATGCTGGTTTAAGCGTGTGAAATCATCGGAGAGAGGGAGAGCCAGCCTCGATGATGAGCCACGCAGCGGTCGCCTGGCATCGGCTGTGACATCTCACACTGTGCAACATGCTAACAGCATCATTCGATCAAATCGGCGCGTCACATACAAGAAGCTATCACTGGAACTAGGAATCAGTGAAGGAAGCGTTAATATGATAATTTAGCAACTGGGATACTCAAAAGTGTGTTCACGGTTTGTTCATCGCGAACTGACTGAAGAACGCAAAGCCCAAAGAAAAGAAATTGCTTCCGAGTCATTGGTTCAATACCAGACAGAAGGGGATGACTTTCTTTCACGAAATGTGACGGGATGAGAATTGGGTACACCACTTTGAACCTGAAACAAAACGCCAATCCATGGAGTGGCATCACGCAGACTCCCCACCCAAGAAAAAGTTCAAAATGGCTCCCTCTGCTGGAAAGGTTATGGTCACCATCTTCTGGAACATGAAAGGGGTGATTCTGGTTGATATTATGAAGAAAGGACAAACAATCAACTTAGAGGCATATATTGCTACCCTACAGAGACTCCAGAGACGTATAAAACGAGTTCGGCCGGAGAGAAAACTGAAAGACGTCCTTTCTTTGCACGATAACGCAAGACCACACAACAGTTTGCAAACAAAAGAGGCCATCACAAAAATGCGCTTGACTATGTTACCCCACCCTCCATACAGCCCGGATCTGGCACCTTCAGACTTCCATTTGTTTGGGCCAATGAAGGATGCTATTCGTGGAAGAAAGTTTCAGAGTGACGATGAGGTTGTTGAGGAGGTTAAGAGGTGGCTCCAGCGGAACCCAGCAGACTTTTACCAGCAAAGAATAAAGGCCCTTGTTTCGAGGTGGAGGAAATCCGTAGAAAAGGATGGAGACTATGTGGAAAAATAAAAACTTGTAAAAAGGTATGTAACTACTTCTGTACAAAATTTTTGGAACTTACAAGGAAACTTAGAAAGGAAAAAAAAAGGTGGGGCAAAATATATTGAGTAGCCCTCGTGTATATATATATATATATATATCCACTTCGCGTTTTGCGAGTTTGGTTTATGCGTTTTTAGAATAACGTGCGCGGTCCATTTATACTTTTTTGTAATTTACGCCGGCTGGTGATTGGAATAACGCGTTCCATCACGCGACGCGATCTTGTTCAGCTGGAGAAGGAACACCAGGAGGAAGTGGTAGCAGCAGATGGTGATGTCGAGCAAGTGCGTTTTCTCACTCTGAAGAGGTTGGCTGAAGCATTTCGCTACGTCAACCTTGCTCTCGCTATTTTTGATGAGGACGACCCGAACACGAAACGCAGCTCAAAGGTGGCCCGAAATTTCCTAGATGACATCAATTGCTATAAAGAAATTTATCGTGAGAAGACGATGAAGGCCTCGTAGAAGACACTGGATTTCTTTTCCAAGAAAGAGGATATTTGTCAATACGACGAGCCATCAACATCCAGCGGTGTAAGAGCCAGCTCGCTCAATAACTACTCCACTCCCCTCCCCTCCTCCCTCTCCACCAGCACCAGCAAGCAATTCAGGAGCAGTAGTCAATGGTAAATGTTGAAATTAACTTTATCATTTCCTTCTTTTACTTATTAGAATTTATTGTACGTGTATTAGATTCAGCAGTATACTGTAGCTATGTTGGCCTTATTTTTGTATTAAGTCCACGGGTCGCTACATAATCTGGACACGGAGGACGGTCTCCCATCCCACTACTACCCAGACCCAATGTCGCTCAACTTCGCAGATCAACGGGAAGCGGTGTTACGACATTGGCTACGACGTAGCCCGATGAAAGGCAAATGCTGGTTGTAACTGAAGTGCATTTCTACTATATAATCACTTTGACATTTATACTCGTCATCTCGTCATCAGTCTATTTTATCATGATCAAAATCATTATTTAACTTACAAGTTGTAAGAGTCCTGTTTTATTTATTTAGACCTTTACAAGTTTACGTAGATAATTAACTATATGCCAGGGTCACCAGCGCCCAAGTACTAGATTGGCATCCGGCACTGCGGCGCAAAGTTAATTTTAATAAAAGAAGGGAAGGACTGATTATTAAATCAATATGAATTTTTATATTTTATTGACAACAATTAATGAGTATATGCAAAGGGGATTTTTACCCGTAACAACTTTGATGGACTTATAATGGAGATTAAATAATGGCCCGTTTGGCTAATATATAACAGTCTGCAAATAATACTGATTATAATAATAATAATAATACAGTAATAATAATAGTATAGTAATAATAATATAATAACAAAGATAATATAAAAGATAATACATAATAACAAAGATAATATAACAAGATAATATAACAAAGATAATAGCCACAATGACAACCTTGTCACAAAAGGAACTTTGCTTGCTGGCGGGGTGCTTTCGAATAATAATGGTTTTTTTTGGCGTCCTTTGTGTTGTCGTTGCACACAAGTTTGTTTTTACTTAATAATTTTACCAACCAGCCAAAATAATCCTTAAAAGCCCATTCATGTCTAGTCACACCACACTGAATTCTTAAGAATTAAATTTGATCACTGGACATATTTAACTTGTATTTATTTATTTATTTTAGATTTAAATATTTCACTCATGCCAATTTGTGGCAGTTTTCACTAATAAAGAATACTCTTGTGGTGCAAGGCACTACAAGTACTGCCCCCCAAAAACATGGTTGTCAGGGGTAAAAAAAAACACTTAAATGTCAAAACGCACTGGCTTACGAATGACTCTTCCAGAACGAGTCGTTGTTTGCTTTTGGATGGCAATATCCTGCAGCACTGGTTCTGAAGGCATGGATGGTGCTACAGGTGCAGTAGGGACATTGGGGGAAGGGGATTCTTGGTGCCTGTGCGATGGAGCCACTGGCTGGTTCAAAGACAGTTGGTTGCGATAATGAAGGAGAATTGGAAGAGGGATGATAGATTGTTGTACCCTCGGATGAGGTGGTGGTACATAGGATTTAGGAAGGGTAGATTGCTGTACCTGTATATGAGATGAAGGTACAGAAGATTGAGGAGGGATAGGTTGCTGTACCTGTATTTGAGGTGGAGGTACAGAAGATTGAGGGAGGATAGGATCTTTTGTTGGAGAAAAATCAAGGTATGCTGGTTTCAAGCGGTCCACAGAAACAGTTTCACGCTTGCCCACCTTGTCAATGATGAAAGTTTTGGGTTTACGGTCTAGCACAAGGAAGGGACCATCATAGGGGCAGTGAAGAGGGTAGCGGTGAGCATCATGTCTCAAGAAAACATGTGTGCAAGTTTGTAAATCAGGGGAAACGAAGGTAGTTTGTGAAGTGGAAGTTCTAGGTGCTGTGGGACGAATTTGCTTCATAACAGAGCGTAATGTCTTAACATACGAAGCAGGATCACATGCGGGGTTAATGGGTGTAGGTGTGAAAAATTCTCCGGGTAACCGGAGTGTGGTACCGTAAACTAATTCTGCTGCAGAGCATGCAAGATCAGTCTTCAGAGCAGTACGAATTCCGAGTAGGATTAGGGGTAGCCTGTCCACCCATGTAGTAGATGGATCAGTGGCTCGCAAGGAACTTTTAAGTTGACGATGGAAGCGTTCTATCACCCCATTGGATTGCGGGTGATAGCTTGTTGTTCTGATGCGCTCAGTCCCAAGAAGGAGCATGAGTTCCTTCCATAAGGCCGATTCAAATGGGCACCTCTGTCTGTGCAAATGGTTGCAGGTATTCCAAAACGGGAAACCCAACATGAAACAAAGGCGTGAGCTACTGCAGAAGCAGTACAAGAAGTCAAAGGAACAGCTTCTGGCCATCTTGTGAACCTATCAATGACAGTGAGAAGATAGGTATAACCTCGAGAAGAATAGAGGGGGCCGACTATGTCTAGGTGTATGGCCTCAAAACGAGCCTTTGGCAAAGGAAAGGTACCAATTTCTGACTTTGTGTGTCGGTGAACTTTGGCACGCTGACATTGAAGGCAAGATCGAGTCCAATTGCGGATATCTTTGTGCATACTTGGCCATACAAACCTAGCTGCAATTAATTTTTGGGTGGCCTTAATTCCCGGGTGAGAAAGGGAATGGAGTTTAGCAAAAACAGCTCTTCGCAGCCCTTGTGGGACCAACGGTCGAATATGCTCAGTCGAGACGTCACATAAAATTAGTAAGTCTGACTTGGGTTCAACTGGTAAAGAGCGGACTTGCAATGAAGTGGGTGAATTAATAAGAGTTTGGAGGTCTGTATCCGTGGACTGAGCCTTAGCCATCTCTGAAAGGTTGATGTGAGAGTGTCCAGGGTCAGAAATTGCTGAGATGCGAGACAGCGCATCCGGCACAACATTCAAAGAACCTGAAATGTGTCGAATGTCTGAAGTAAATTGAAGAATAAAATCAAGGTATCTTCGCTCATTAGGAGCATGAGAGTCTGATTGAGAATGGAGAGCAAATATTAACGGACGATGATCCGTAAAAATGCTAAAGTCACGTCCTTCCAGGAATGACCTGAAATGACGGATGGAGAGGTATATCGCCAGCAACTCTCGACCGAAAGTGCTGTACCTCATTTGTGAAGGTGAGAGCTTGCGTGAAAAGAATGCGAGAGGTTCCCAAACGCCTGAAACAAGCTGCTGGAGCACTCCTGACACGGCAACGTCAGAGGCATCAGTGGCTAAGTTCAGAGGAGCGTCTGGTTGAGGGTGAACAAGGCATGTAGCTCGTGCTATAGCCTCTTTTGCTTGTGAAAAAGCGTTGGTAGCTTCGGGGTTCCACAGAACTGCAGTGGATCTGCCCCTTTTTGATTGGCGAAGAAGAGAGGTTATGGGTGCAAGAATGTTTGCACACTGAGGAATGAAGCGATGGTAGAAGTTTACCATCCCTAAAAAGCGGCGAAGTTGCTTTTGAGTTTGCGGTTGTGGGAAAGACCTTATGACAGATACTTTATTTTCGAGAGGAGAAATGCCCTTCGAAGTAACTTTGTGTCCTAAGAAGGTGAGTTCATCTACAGCAAAGACACATTTTTCAGGGTTTAGCAATACACCATATTCTGCCAACCGAGAAAAAACTAAGCGTAAATGTTGAATATGTTCTGAGGGAGAAGAACTTGCGATGAGAATGTCATCGACATATGTGAAAGTGAAGGAGAGACCTCTCAACACTTCATCAATGAAGCGTTGAAAAGTTTGGGCTGCATTACGCAGTCCGTATGGCATTTTTGTCATTTCAAATAACCCAAAAGGGGTTGTTATAGCAGTTTTATGTACATCATCAGGGTGTACAGGAATTTGATGAAAGGCTCGCACCAAGTCAAGGCGTGAAAATACTGTGGTGCCATGGAGAGCAGAAGTAAAATCGTGTAAGTGAGGAAGGGGATAGCGATCTGGAATCGTGTTGTCATTCAAAGCACGATAATCTCCACATGGACGCCAGTCTCCAGGTGTAGGTTTTGGGACCATGTGTAAAGCAGAGGCATACGGGCTACTTGAAGGCCGTATAATACCGAGTTCAAGCATGTGTTCAAACTCTCGTCTCACAATTGCAAGACGATCTGGAGCTAAGCGACGTGGGCGGGTGAAAACAGGTGAGCCTACCGTATCAATACGGTGGACAACAGAGTGTTTAATAGGGGTATCCTTAGAACAGGGTTGAGTAAGTGAAGAAAATTCATTTAGGAGCTGCTCTATAGCAGGTGAGCACTGTGGCAGAGAACTTGCCAATAATGAAGAGGGGTGCACGGTAGGAGAACCAATTACTGAAAGATGTGTGACATTATCAATTAATTGTGCTCTACGAACATCACTAATAAATCATTAGCAGAAAGAAAATCAGAGCCTAACATTGGAGTATATACATCCGCGACAAGAAATATCCAGCGGAAAACACGTCTAAGTCCAAGAGAAACTGAAATAGAACGATGTCCATAAGTGTGAATAGATGAAGAATTAGCTGCACGTAAAATGAAAGGAGAAGGTCCGTTTGCACGGTCTGCGGCTGTTGCAGGAATAACACTGTATTGAGCTCTAGTGTCAATGAGGAATGCATAGCCTGAAAGTGGATCATGCAAGGTGAATGTTGGACCAGGTGGTGCAGTAGTTTGTGAATCATTAAATATTTGTGGAAGAAGGTTAGTATTGCTGTGGGAAGGAGTTTGTGTTGTATTTGGAGAATTAGTTGGGGGTATTAAATTAGGTGTGGTTGAATAAGTAGGTTGCGATTCTTTAACTTTACTTGCGTACGTAGGTATTGGTTTGACAGTGTTAAATGAGGTAGTGGTAGGGTTAGTTGAAGTAAGGATAGGAGGAGAGGCTTGAGAGGCTGTAGCGTCAGACGCCTGTGACACCAGCCTGGTTAGTTTAAAGGAGGGTTAGGAGTCCATGGGCAAGGTGTGAGACAGCGTGTTGCACGATCTTTAAACTTTTCATGATACCTGCAAGGAGGGGTATGAACAGTAGACTGTGGTAAGGAAATAGGTTGAGAATGGGGCTGAGTAGTGGGGATTGAGGATTGAGGATGAGGTAAGGCTAATAGATTTGGATTAGGAGCAACCAACTGACCTGTTTGCGGTGGCTGTGGTTGTAGGAGAACGAGGCGTTGTCCAGGTTCATATTGGGAGGCTCTAATTGGACCAGAGGGTCGTCCTTGTCTTGAAGAACTTCTCTCTCGTTCCCTGTTGTTAGCTAGCTCTATTCGGAGAGCTTTAAATTCTTCTTTAAGTGTTCGTAGAATTTGTAGAATTTCGTTGGATACTTTAAGACCTTGTGCAGCCGGACTCAGATTGTTGTCCTGCGTGGCACAGATTTGGGGGTGATGGGTGTGGTTATCTACTTGGCCAAGGTGGATTTCAATCATCATCTTATCTGCTGTTTTGGCCATTGTGAGGAGGTCTGTATCATCTGGCATACAACGGAGCATTGGCCGTAGGGCAGTAGGGAGACCATTGAGGAAGCGGCGTCGCATTAAGGGTGAGTTTTTATCGTCTTCATTAGTCTGTCCAGCCAGGTCTTGCAGATGTCTCAGGAAGGCTGTTGGCGCTTGATCCCCAAGAACTTGGTCCTTGAGTAGAGCATTGAGTCGCTCTTCTTCTGATTGGCCGAGTCTCCTGACTAACTCGCTGAGGAGGCTCTCAAAAGCTTGGTCAGATGGAGGCAATAGAGTTACATCCCGCACTACTTTGTATACTTGTGTAGGCAGGAGGTTCTTTGTGATTAGGAACTTGGTTCGTGGGTCCGTAACTCCTTTTATCTCGAAATAATCCCGCAGTTGACTCACAAAGATTCCAGGCTCTTCAGCGATGAATTGTGGAGTGGTAGGCTGATACATTGTGAGAAAGTTCGTTATAGGTGGTGAATTTGGAGTACCACCGTTGGATGACCCTAGGTTGTTGTTGGTCATTGTGGCTATTATTTGTTACAAGGTACTAAAAAAAAATTTAAAATGTGTCACGACAAGATTTCAACAAATATTGTTGAATGTAAATAATGGCTTCAAGTAAGCTTGGTTGAGTATGAGACTCAATTAGAGTTATGAATGCCAATAACAAAAAGTTACGTAAAAATTTTTTTTTTTTTTTTTTATGATGTAGCCCAATATTAGCAGAAAAATAGTCTGCGTATAGGCTGTTTACAAAATATAAGTAAAAAAATTTTTTTTATGATGTAGCCCAATATTAGCAGAAAAATAGTCTGCGTATAGGCTGTTTACAAAATATAAGTAAAAAAATTTTTTTATGATGTAGCCCAATATTAGCAGAAAAATAGTCTGCGTATAGGCTGTTTGCAAAATATAAGTAAATTTGCATAAAAAAAACTTTAGAAAATGCTGAATTTATAAAAAGGCAAAATAAAAGGAATATATTTTGCAATAGAATACACTTCCAGTACAGGTGAGTGCTTTGTACTAGTGAATTTAATAAAATTATAGATGTAGACTGAATATATTGACAAAAATTGAGAAAAAACTTTTAGAAAAATTTTTTTTTTTTTTTTTTTTTTGCATAAATTACGGTGTTTGGTCACTCCAGGAGGTTACCAATTGTAAGAGTCCTGTTTTATTTATTTAGACCTTTACAAGTTTACGTAGATAATTAACTATATGCCAGGGTCACCAGCGCCCAAGTACTAGATTGGCATCCGGCACTGCGGCGCAAAGTTAATTTTAATGAAAGAGAAGGGAAGGACTGATTATTAAATCAATATGAATTTTTATATTTTATTGACAACAATTAATGAGTATATGCAAAGGGGATTTTTACCCGTAACAACTTTGATGGACTTATAATGGCGAGATTAAATAATGGCCCGTTTGGCTAATATATAACAGTCTGCAAATAATACTGATTATAATAATAAATAATAATACAGTAATAATAATAGTATAGTAATAATAATAATAATAACAAAGATAATAACTAAAAGATAATATCAATAATAACAAAGATAATATTAACAAAGATAATAGTAACAAAGATAATAGCCACAATGACAACCTTGTCACAAAAGGAACTTTGCTTGCTGGCGGGGTGCTTTCGAATAATAATGGTTTTTTTTTTGGCGTCCTTTGTGTTGTCGTTGCACACAAGTTTGTTTTTACTTAATAATTTTACCAACCAGCCAAAATAATCCTTAAAAGCCCATTCATGTCTAGTCACACCACACTGAATTCTTAAGAATTAAATTTGATCACTGGACATATTTAACTTGTATTTATTTATTTATTTTAGATTTAAATATTTCACTCATGCCAATTTGTGGCAGTTTTCACTAATAAAGAATACTCTTGTGGTGCAAGGCACTACAAAGTCACATTATTAAACTACATAAACATACAAGAACTTTGATAATACAGAAACATATTTATGTAACCTAAGGCTGAAAGCTGTACATATTTATATTACCAGTCACTCACTGATTTTGGAACAATACAGATTTTAAGAATTTCTTTCTAATCCTTTCACCAGTAATTATGGAGGTAAACTGCTTAGCAAAGTGATGCCTACGCAGTGGCGTATCAAGGGAGGGGCGAGAGGGGCGACCGCCCCGAGCGGCACTTCCCGAGGGGCGGCAAATTACTGTCAGGCGGGCGCAGTATGCAAAATTTTGGGTTTTTATGTTTTAAAATGCAACCATCCAAAAAATTATATCTCATCATTGTCGCGCGTTATTTGTGTACAAAATATCCATGGTTTTGATGAAAAATCATCATTAAATGCTATATATGCCACCTCAATGCCACTATTTCCACAAATAGTTGCGTTAAATTTTCACATCAGAAAGGTTGCCAGCCCTATTTTTCAGACTTTCCTTATATTATTTAGGTTAGGCTTTGCATTCTTTGAGCTTTGATGATGTTAATAATTAATGGTTGTTTTATTTTGCAGATACCCTACTGAATTAGCAAACATGAGCAAACGACAGAGACTGAGTGGTGCTGCATACAAGAATCTTCGCGAAAAAAAAGAGGAGGAAGGCAAGCGTGCTGCTAAGCGATTTCATCAGTTAATGGGATTCTCAGACACACCTTCAGTGCCTTCTGGGAAGCAAGGAGATCAACCGCAATGTGATATATCTTTAGAGATAGATGTTGAAGCGGCAACTTCAAGTGAACCCCCAAATAATCAGGATCAACCCTCATCTACATCACAAAGTCACCCACCCACCCATCACCCACAGAGTCTGTTTAACGATTCTGGCAACTGGCCCGTTCCAATGACGGACAATTTGAGAATCGAACTCATTAAACGTGGACCATCACATTTGAAAAACATGAATGGACCCTTTTCAGCTGATTCAAACAATAGGTCAATGTCAAAAGTTTGGTATTTCAAAACTTTGGAAAATGGCGAAAAAATTGAAAGGTCATGGCTAATCTTCTCACCTTCAAAATGTAGCTTGCATTGCTTTTGCTATCGTCTCTTCAACAACATCTCCAGTGCATTTGGAAAAAAAGAAGGATTTTTTGCCTGGAGGAAACTGAATCCAAGAGTACCTGAACATGAAAACAGTTCATATCATACCCGATGCTTTGAACAATGGAATGGCAGGTATTCATCTTGGAGTTCAACGCAGAATTCTTGATGTTAGCAAACACGCTGTTTTCATTCCTTGCAATAACCACTCGCTGAACTTGGCTGGAGTTCATGCCGCGGGACTGAGTCCTAATGCTGTAACTTTCTTTGGAACAATTGAACGAATTTTCGTCTACTTTTCTTCCTCTACTCATCGTTGGGATGTCTTAACAAAACATTCCAAAATCACTGTCAAGCGAGTCTCTGATACGCGGTGGAGTGCTAAGTATGATGCTGTTTCTACTGTAGTCTTAAGAAGAACTTGACTCACATTGTTAGTGCCTTGGAAGAACTGAGTGAAGGGGTCTCCGAAAATCTGGACACAAAGGGCGATGCTGAAGCTCTGTTGACCTCCATCATGTCATACATATTCATTGTGTACTTATTTTTCTGGGATCCAGTGCTGAAAGAAATCAATGATGCTCAGCTATATTTTCAAAGAAAGGGACTTGCTTTGGACCAGTGTGCATTAAAAATGAACTCTTTATCCGTGTTTTTAACTAATGAACGAGAGGCAGTAGTATCAAACGCTGCAGATGCCGCCGAAGAGTTCTGTAATGAAATGGATATCAGTATAGACCGCAGAGTCAGGAGACGGAGAAGAATGCCTGGAGAGCAAGCTCGTGATGCTGGATTGACCGTGCAAGAGGATGTACGCAGAGAATTTTTTGAAATCATGGATCGTTTATAAGCAGAAATTGAAAAACGCACAGTTTGTCTTAAAAACATGAATGATCGCTTTGAATTTCTGTCTTCTTCGTACCTTTTGAATCAGTCCAAAGATGAAGAAATTAATACCAAGGTCAATAATTTTTCTTCCATCTACATTGACATTAATCCAGGAAGTCTACTGGAAGAAATAAAGCGTTTGCGCAGACATTTGCTCAGTTTCGAAAGCATAAGCGTCGACGATGATCCAAAGAACTGGGATATGTTAAAACTACTTCAGTGGATCGTTAAATGGGATCTAGTGGAATCTTTGCCTCATATAACAATTGCCCTCCGGATCTATCTAACTACATGCATCTCCGTGGCAAGTTGCGAACGAAGTTTCTCGAAACTGAAACTTATAAAAACTTACCTCAGGTCAACTATAAGTCAATCTAGACTGAGCAATTTGGCGATTATTTCAATTGAACGCGAAGTTGCAGAGACAATGGACAGAAAAAATCACTCATGAATTTTCTGTTATGAAAGTCCGAAAATTTAACTAGGCATTATACATTATATAGTTATTGTTAAAATTATGTAGTGTATTATGTACGGTACATTATGTAGTATTGTTAAAATTGAAGTTGCTTTATTTAAGTTTTTCTTCCAATAAAAGTTTTGTTTAGGAAGTGTATTTTTGTAAAGGAATTGTTTTTAAAATTGAAAATTGTTGCGGGGGGGGGGGGGGGGGGTTGGCATTTTCGCCCCGAGCGGCAAAAAGTATTGGTACGCCTCTGTGCCTACGAACTGTCCACATTTTATTAGTGTAACATTTGTTGTGATACATTTTATTAGTGTGTATAAATGGTTATTTTCTGCTGTAGTTTAAACATGTGCAGAACAGAGATATATCAGAATTACATGCTAGACTAAACTAAGGAGTCTAGGTATTAGGTCAAGCCCTTACTAAAACACTAGGTAAAACGTTCTGAAACCACATGCATTAGTCTACTGTCTATAAAAGCATTTGCCATAAATATTCAGGTGTCAGGATATGAATATTTGTCAAAGCCTGTAGATTAAGCATAGGCCATAAGGGCTATATTTAAACTACTGTAGGCATACTCGATCAGTGAATTATCACTGAAAAATAAATCTGTAAAGTAGGCTAGGTTAGTATGTATAGATGTTACTGATGATGTAGGCCTATGGGCCCCAGGGGTGCAGTGCTGCCGGAGCTCACCGGAGCGCCGCTCCGGCACCTCTGCAAGAGGAAGTTTGGAGGAATTACCATAACAAGCAACAAAAAAATTGTCTCCATTAATTATCAACAGTTTAGTGAGTGAGTACAAACACGAAATACTTAGTCATCGTGTGGCATATATAGAAACAGGATAGGAAATGGCAGGCTTTTGTCAGGCCCACCAGAGTTCCGGCACCTATAAAATTGGCACTGCACCCCTGCCTATGGCCCAATAAAAATGCCACATTTGCAGCCATGAGAGTAGGCCTAATTCTCTTGTCTATACCCAGTAGGACTAGGCCATATATGGGTCCCACCCTTTTAGCCATAGCTTAAGTATTATAAACTTTTGGAATGCTTTGCCATCTGACAAAAACAAAAAAATTTTATGGAGAGCAAAAAGCTACCAAAGGCTAACTTATCCATGTCTAAATCCAGAGTAGACCTGGCTTAAGTTATACGCTGAAAAACAGAATGTCACCAGACCAGGGCACAGCATTATTTTATATAAGCTCCCAGGCAATTAGGTGAACCAAATTCTATTGTTTCCCTGTATTAAGGAGTCAGGGCCTTCCAGTCTAACCTGAGTACTTATTAACTAGGCTATTCTGTCACTTACCGATGAATTGTTTTTCCACAGCCACCACGAAACTACTGATTTGTACAATTGATAGGGTGAGCTTGAACATGCCATTAAAGATGCGAGTAGAAGTAGCTTTAAGAATAAAAAATGGGGAAAAGTAAGTGTCAATCCAGGGTGGGCAGAATACTGTGCTGATTTGTATGATGTAGCTAAAAATGTAGTCGTGGAATGGGTTGCTATGGGAAAACCTAGACAGGGGGAACTCTTCCAACTGAAAAATAGAACTCGTGCTAGATTCAAGGGTGCTCTTAGATTTATAAGGAAAAATGAAGAGAATCTTCGAAGAAAATCTCTAGCCAGAAAATTAGGCAATAGCAATACTTCCAGTAGGGAATTCTGGAAGGAGGTTAATAAAATTAACAATAATAATCTTACCTTGCCAAATGTAATAGAGGGTGTACAAGGTGCAAAAAACATTGCAGAACTGTGGAAAAATCATTACGAAACCCTATTTAATTGTCTCGTAGGGAGGGGGGGATAGACTAAATATATGCCTAAATGTAGAACGCTTTGAGGAGTTACTAATTAATGACTCAGAAATCTGGCAAACTATTCATAAGTTACATGATAAAAGTTGTGGCCTAGATGGCATACAAGCAGAACATTTAAATGTTGTAGCCCTCGTATAATATCTATGTTTGCAATGTGTTTCACAAGCTGTATGATACATGGGTACTTACCACAGTCCATTTTGTCAGTGTATTGTTGCCATTTTTAAAAATAAGGGTGCTAGTACCTGTGATAAGAATAATTATAGGCCAATAGCAGTTGCCAGTATATTTTCTAAGGTGTTAGAATATGTCATTTATAATAGGATAAGTACTTACTTGCAGACTTATGACAATCAATTTGGCTTTAGAGTGAAACATGGTACTGACATGTGTATTTATATGCTAAAGGAAGCCGTCCTAAAGTACAAGATGTTAAGTAGCAATGTGTATTCCTGTTTTTGGATGCATCAAAAGCATTTGATAGAGTTAACCATCACAAACTTTTCAAGAAATTCTTATGTCGAGGGGTACCTAAATATATACTCGGGATACTTGTATTCTGGTATGCAGAGCAGACTCTATTTGTTAGATGGAAAATCACTGTATCACCAGGTTTTAAGGTAACTAATGGTGTTAGGCAAGAGGGTATATTATCATCTTATCTTTTCTGTACATACATGGATGACCTTACCAATGAACTAAAAACTGCACGTACTGGCTGTGTCATTGGAAAGGAAAAAAATTAATCATTTAATGTATGCTGATGACCTTGTTCTTCTGTCACCCTGTAGTGCCTTGCACCACAAGATTATTCTTTATTAGTGAAAACTGCCACAAATTGGCACGAGTGAAATATTTAAATCTAAATAAATAAATAAATAAATAAATAAATACATACAAGTTAAATATGTCTAGTGATCAAATTTAATTCTTAAGAATTCAGTGTGGTGTGACTAGACATGAATGGGCTTTTAAGGATTATTTTGGCTTGTTGGTAAAATTGTGGAGTAAACACAAACTTATGTGAAACGACAACACAAAGGACGCTGTTCACACATCGTACGTATTATTCGAAAACACGGCGCCAGCAAGCAAAGTTTCTTTGTGGTATGTTTTGTATTTATGTTTATATTCTTTACTATTTCATATCTGTATGCAATACCGCATACTGTAGATACTAACAAGCCTTATACTGTTTGCAATTAGTACTAAGATTTATACTACAAATAGTAATGTAAGATTCATACAATAAATTACCTTAGGCTAAGTTAGGTCTAGGCAAAAGCCAAATTGTAACTCTAGCCTAACTGAGGCCTACCATAGTCTTTGTTTTAGATTAACCTCAGCTCGATATGTTGAAGAGGCAAAGGCCTGCCCATTAATTTTCTTAGTATATTTTACTTTATAATTTAAGCCTATTAAGTCATGTATTTTCTTAGCAGATGGCCTACTAATCATTTGTGGCCTACATACTTCCTTAGTTCTCCCATTCAACTTAACACAATCCCATAATGAGAATTAACTGTAATGTATCATCCACAGGTTACTGGGCCTATATAGAGCATATGTATTTTAATTATTAATTATTGCCATTTTTATTATTCTTATTCTCTGAAATATCACTTACAGTATTCTTGTCTGTCTCTTTGCAGACAAGGTTGTCATTGTGGCTATTATTAGTATTATTATTTTTAGTTATTATTATTATTAGGTTGCATTATTATTTGTATTACATATTTATTATTATTATCAGTATTATTTGCAGACTGTTATATATTAGCTAAACGGGCCATTATTTAATCTCGCATTTATATGTCCATCAAAGTTGTACGGGTAAAAATCCCCTTTTGCATATAGTTATTAATTGTTATCAATAAAATACAAAATTCATATTGATGATTTTATAATCAGTCCTTCCCTTCTTTCATCAAAATTAATTTTGCGCCGCAGTGCCGGATGCCAATCTAGTACTTGAGCGCTGGTGACCCTGGCATTTAGTTAATTATCTACGTAAACTTGTAAAGGTCTACAATAATTAATTCTGACTCTTACAACCCTCTCCCCATGTGCTGAGAGTACTACTGTATTAGAGATATGTGAACAACATGGTATAGAAAATGACATCACCTATAATGGGGCAGAGTTGTACTTTGATATTTAGGTGTAATCTACTGAAACATGTATCATTTGGACCTTTTGAAATGAATGGTCAGACAATACCTGTCAAAGACACATGTAAATACTTAGGTCATGTAATTATTCACGAGCTGCGAGATAAACTTGATATTGAGAGGCAACATAAAAAGCTGTAAGTATAGGGTAACATGCTAGTAAGGAAATTTGGTATGTGTTCGGAATCACTTAAAACTTATCCTTTTAGAACTTACTGTACTGCATTGTATACATCCCATCTGTGGTGGAACTATAGGAAAACTGTTATGAATAAACTCTCTTTTGCTTATAATAATATTTTTCGTATGCTAGTATGCTATGTAGGGAACCAAAATGGTGCAGTGCCAGTTTTATGTTTACTACGCGTAACCTACCTACCAGCTAAAATGTTAATCCGAAAGAATATATATAATTTCATTACTAGGGTCCAAAACAGCTCTAATGTATTATTGTGCAATGTCCTGTCTTCATATAATGTGTACCTCTCACCTATATGGCAGTCTTGGTTCAGACAACTGCTGGTCTACAATACTTTATTTTTGTAATGTAGCAAAGATTATCTGCAAATCTACAGAAGCTAAGGCTAACAAAGACCCTAAGATCCACTCTAAGGTTAGCCCGAGAGAAATGAAAGAGGAGGGGCTAAAAGAGAAGAATAAGGGGTTAAGTAAGTAGCAAAACCTATCATTCGTGGGTTAAAATTCATTCAGAAAAAGAGAAACAAAGACTCCCCATCATCATCATCCGCCGGCCACTGCCGACAAGTCGGAAAAATAGTCGAAGAGAATAGGACAGGGGTGAAAGATGAAGAGAAGTAAAATAAGAACGCTTACAAACCAGTCTTAACTCACTGTCATACCATACAAACTACAGACATGTAAGTAAAGAGAGTTACAGACATGCAAGTAAGGAGAGGATAAGAAAAAAGAAATAAAAAAGGTAGGTAAAATATAACAAAAAGTGGGTTAGATTACACTACGAGCTACATCTACGTTCGTGTTAGTCTAATTTTTCTTTTTTAATAATAATTTTATTGCTGGCATCACACGCTGGCATGTCACAAGCTGGCATTAATCGTTAACAGACTCATCTTCGACCACCACCCCCAGAGCTCCTGTTGCTAATTTTTTTATATTTTAAACAACGCTAATATTTTTAAAATGCTTATCTAAACGGTTTTTAAATATATTAACGCTGGTAGAGTTCACGACGGGCGCGGGAAGATTATTCCATTTATCAATTACTTTAAACGTAAAAAAGTTTTTAGCGATATTAGTAATGAAACGTCTGCCACGCAACTTAAATCCGTTATTACGAGTATTGCTATTATCGAAAGTGAACAGTTTATCAAAATTTACGTTATCGATTTTATTAACAATTTTCAAAACTTCAATAAGCTCCCCCCTTAATCTTCTAGTTTCGAGTGAATGCAAGTCTAACTCTTTAATTCTATCTTCATAAGGCTTATTGCGCAATGACGGACTTAGTTTCGTGGCGCGACGCTGAACCCTTTCCAACCTATCAATATCCTCACGCAAATACGGGCACCAATACTGAATGGCATATTCTAAATGAGGCCTGACTAGGGATTTGTAAAGGAGCAATATAATATTCTTCGATTTAAATTCGAAATTACGCGCTATGAAGCCTAACATCCTATTAGCTTTTGTGCAAGACTCTAGGCACTGGTTCCTAACTTTTAAATCCTTAAATACGCGTACTCCTAAATCTACTTCCTCGTCAACGCTCGCTAACTCTCTCTGTCATCCATCGTGTATGTGTAGTTATTGTTATAAGAACCTATATGCAAAACTTTACATTTGTCTACGTTAAATTGCATCTGCCACTTATCAGTCCACTCCATAATCCTATTTACATCGTCTTGGAGCCTATTTCTATCGTTCTCGTTAACAACTTTACCGCCTATTTTAGTATCGTCCGCGAATTTTGACACGTTACTAGTCAATCCTACATCTATGTCGTTAATGTAAATTATGAATAGCAATGGGCCTAACACTGAACCCTGTGGGACAACGCTACCTACATCCAACCACCCCGATTCACTACCATTAACAACGACCCTCTGTCTCTAGCACGAAGCCATTTCTCTAACCAGTTAGCTACCTGACCGCGTATACCGTGCGCTTTGACCTTCGCAATTAATCTTCTATGCGGAACTGTATCAAACGCTTTTTCTAAATTTAAATAAATAACGTCAGCCGCTCTATGCCTATCGTAATCGCGCACTATTTCGTTATAAAATTCTAACAAATTAGTTAAACAAGATCTATGGCGTCAAAACCCATGCTGCCTACTATGATATTAATCAAATCGCGACTTTCTAAGTGATCGATGATACGATCCCTAACTACGGATTCCAAAAGTTTACGACAATTGACGTTAAGCTAATGGGCCTATAATTGCTAGCTACTGTGCGGTCGCCTTTTTTAAAAATGGGTGTGACGTTAGCTAATTTGAAGACTTCAGGAATAATCCCCATTTCGAGTGACTGATTAAAAATCTTCGTTAAGGAGCCTACGATAACGTCTTTCAAATCTTTCAGATGTCTAGGATACAACTCGTCAGGACCTGGAGCCTTGCTAACTTTTAGCCTATCGATACAATGCGCAATCTCACCCTGGTAAATAGTTATTTCATCCAAAATAGTCTCGCTGCTAAATGGAACGATATCATCCACATCGGAGACATTATTGACGTCTTCTACGGTAAAAACTGACGCAAAAAAAGTTATTAAAAATACCCACCATCGCCTAAGCGTCGGAAGCCAAAGCGTCATTGGCGTCCACGAGAGGGCCTATATTATCTTTTATCGGCTTACGATTATTCACGTAATCGAAAAACTTTTTTGGGGTATGTTTGCTATCCGCAGCGATAAGTATCTCTAAATTACGCTTAGAATTCCTAACTGATCTTTTAACCTGACGTCGAAGCTCGATATATCTATTAACGTTAGCTACCGTGCCATTGCGCTTATTAAGTCTATACGCTCTGTTACGCTCGTTTATGAACTCGCCTATTTCCCTAGTCCACCACTTGGGCCTACCATGATTTCTAGCGTGCTTGGGCTTACGGGGAATAAACTCCCTTTCGATATTCAAGAAACTATCTTTAAACGCCTCCCAATGCAAATTTGCGTCATTACCCATAAATAAGTTATCCCAGTCCACTACTCTCATCCTGTCTGCAAAACTATCAAAATTGGCCCTACGAAAATCAGGGACCTCTATTACGTTACTATCCTTAGTATTTTCTATCAATAGCTTAAACCTAAGAATTTGATGATCACTACATCCTAAACTCTTGCCTACTTCTAAACCTTCGACTATATTTTCGCCGTTCGTCATCACCACGTCAAAAACATTGTCACAGCGCGTTGATTCGGTAACCATCTGTTGTAAAAAGTTATCTTCCATGAACTCAATCAATCTCAAACCCTCCTCATTACCAGTAAAAGTCTCGTAATTAACATTAGGGTAATTAAAGTTTCCGACAATTATACTGTTCCGATTATTAATAAAGTTACCAAGAAGCGAGTAAAATCTAGTATCGGTATTGAGGGGTTGAACGGGAGGTCTATAAACAACAAAAAATTGAAGCTAATACTACGCGCCCTAACTTCAACGCATATCGCAGCACCCCCATCTTTTATAAAAAGGTTAGGATCACTGAATTCTGACCACAGCTTTGCGAAGGGTACTATGGAAAAACTATACGCGCTCACAACATGGTATCATATGTGGTACATTTATTTCATAATTAAATATAAATTATTAATTAATTGAATTAAATATCTATACAAAATTGGCTCGGGATTGGCGACATAGCCTATTGGGAATGAAATAATTGCCATACGTACAAAGAACCTGTATGTATGAATCAGCCTCACATAGCAACAAGAAAACTCAATTTATTGTTTAGTCTACCACAGAGCAGTAGACCAAACAAAATTTTGCTAGATCGGCAAATAATAATGAAAATACAAGCGAACCAAGGAACGGCTCTCAGGGCTGTTTATGTTACAGCGAACGCTTTAAACAGGGAGGATGTGCTTCTGTCTTCCCTAAAGTTCTGAGTGAATTCCTTATAATAAACTTAATACATAAAATAAGGATAGGCCTATCCCCTAAAGTGTTTATATTGTGACAACTTCTTTAAATATAGGCAAACTCATTGAGTAACTCCATCGTGGCGGCCCTACACCGAAAATGATCGTAACGCCCTACATCGAAACAAACTAAGACCCAGCAAAAAAATAAGGTGAGGCAATTTCATTTTCATTCTAATGTAGGCGTCTAAAATCCCGACGCTAAAAATTACCGTAATCATATAAATATAAAGAGGTCCTTTTAACAACCTACATATTCATAACTCTCTAACGAAAAAGCATAGGGCTTTTGTCGGTAACCCTCCACTGAAGTCTGCTGGAAATTTCCAACGGATGAGGGCACAGGCAATCAACCCATAGCCCTATATAGTTTTTTTCACATGGTGGCCCTGTGTGTGGGGAACTAACCCCTCTAAAATTTATACTGACACACGCGGTGGCTAGGCTTAGCTCATTAGGCCTAACCCCAATTTCAACCGTAACCCCACTATAGTTTTTTCATATGGTGGCCTATGCAACTGGGAACCGATCCCTTTACCTTTACACTAACCGAAAACAAAGGCTTGTTCATTTAACAGGCATAACTCAATTTAGGTCCTATAAAAATAGGCCCACAACATTAAGCCTATTTAATAGGTCCTACTCTTCAAACTCAAAACAAAGCCTTGTTAATTTAACAGGCTTAACTCATTTAAGGTCCTATAAAATAATAGGCCCAAACATAAGCCTACTTGGTAGACCCAACAAATAGGCCTATTTAGTAGGCCCACCTAACTTTACATTACATAATAGGCCTACCTCTTAAAGTAGGCCTTACTCTTTACACTCAAGGCCTATCCTAACTAAAAACACTAAATTTATAATTGAACCTGTGGTGTAGGTTATAAAATTTATTTCAGCAATTTAACTTACTCATAAGACTCATTAACATCATAAAATTCGACTCAGAACTGTAACATCACAAAGACCTAAAGTAATTGCACAAATTCAAACCTACACCCACCTAACACCTATTCGTGACCCTATTCCAACCTATACCAAGTCCTATTTGACATATAGGCATACCAAGTCCTATTTGACATATAGGCCCAACCTATTCCAAGTCCTATTTGACATACAGGCCCAACCTATACCAAGTCCTATTTGACATATAGGCCCAACCTATTCCAAATCCTATTTGACATAGGCATACCAAGTCCTATTTGACATATAGGCCCAACCTATTCCAAGTCCTATTTGACATATAGGCCCAACCTATACCAAGTCCTATTTGACATATAGGCCCAACCTATTCCAAATCCTATTTGACATATAGGCATACCAAGTCCTATTTGACATATAGGCCCAACCTATTCCAAGTCCTATTTGACATATAGGCCCAACCTATTCCAAGTCCTATTTGACATATAGGCCCAACCTATTCCAAATCCTATTTGACATATAGGCATAAAACAGACAAGGCTTGATATAAGGGTCTCAAATGCAACGTTTGAGGATCTTTACTCAGCCAAATTGATTAACCTAATCCAAAACCCAAAAATAAAACCCTATAACAAAATACACATTTACACACATACGTACGGTACAGTATATAAATATATACATACGACTCCAAACATCCAATTCTTCTTTTAAAGGGAGAATCACAACAGATTTCATCAACAGACATACATTCCTTGCAAACAGATTGGATTCCTTCAAAACCCCAAACCTTCCAGACCTACCTGTAGGATACAATCATACACAATTTACTCATTCATAACTACGGGTATTGACTTCATTGGAGTGGTGAATCCAAGTTTTGAAGACCAACTGGATTCGGAGGAATGCAACACACACACACACACACTACTCTTTCCATGTGTCTCAAACACAACAACCTGTCTAAACATAACCAAGGATCGGAGAGTAAAAGCTTTTATTGCTGCACTCTGATTCTGTGCACATAATTTTGTGCCAAAAATTATATGGTTAGACAGTGACACATACACAAACTACTCTACTCTAAAGGGTTTTATGGTTACCTTGGCCATAGCCCAACATTCATCAAGGGGTTCTTGGCCTACCTTGGCCATAGCCCAACAAATCATCAAAGGGCCTTGGCCTACCTTGGCCATAGCCCAACAAATCATCAAAGGGCTGATGGCCTACCCTTGGCCATAGCCCAACAAATCATCAAAGGGCTGATGGCCTACCCTTGGCCATAGCCCAACAATTCATCAAACGGCTGATGGCCTACCCTTGGCCATAGCCCAACAAATTCATCAAAAGGCTGATGGCCTACCTCGGCCATAGCCCAACCTATTCATGAAGGGGTTTGTGGCCTCCCTTGGCCACAACCCAAACTATTACAAGGGTCTTGTGGCCTACCTTGGCCACAGACCAAACTATTACAAGGGTCTTGTGGCCTTCCTTGGCCACAGCCCAAACTATTACAAGGGTCCTGTGGCCTCCCCTTGGCCACAGCCCAAACTATTACAAGGGTCTTGTGGCCTCCCTTGGCCACAGACCAAACTATTACAAGGGTCTTGTGGCCTCCCTTGGTCACAGACCAAACTATTACAAGGGTTTTGTGGCCTCCCTTGGCCACAGCCCAAACTATTACAAGGGTCGTTGTGGCCTACCTTGGCCACAACCCAAACTATTACGAGGGTTTTGTGGCTCCCCTTGGCCACAGCCCAAACTATTACAAGGGTTTTATGGCCTCCCATGGCCAGAGACCAAGCAACACAAAAACAGTACAGGATTCAAAGCCCCAAGCCCTCCAGATCTACCTGTGGAGGAGTAACATTTACTCCACTAAAACTACGGGTATTGACTAGTCTGAAGTGGTAGGAGGTTTGAATACAGTACAAACTCTTTAAACCAAACAACACAACATGGAAGTACAGTACATTTCAATTAACTCACCAACGTAGAAGTCACTTTAAAACATAAATTGTTAACAAAACAAAACATGACAAAACTCCAAAACCACGTCAGTAAACCAGCATTTAAAAAATTTACACAGATAATGAGCAAAGTTAAAATGCTTATACAAATTTTTCTCCGGCCCCCCGCAGTATATGGAAAAACTATACGCGCTCACAACATGGTATCATATGTGGTACATTTATTTCATAATTAAATATAAATTATTAATTAATTGAATTAAATATCTATACAAAATTGGCTCGGGATTGGCGACATAGCCTATTGGGAATGAAATAATTGCCATACGTACAAAGAACCTGTATGTATGAACAGGGGTGCAGTGCTGCCGGAGCTCACCGGAGCGCCGCTCCGGCACCTCTGCAAGAGGAAGTTTGGAGGAATTACCATAACAAGCAACAAAAAAATTGTCTCCATTAATTATCAACAGTTTCTTACTAGTCTTGTGAACAATTTGCAGCACCGTATGTTCACGACACCATCCATGAAAGGTTCTCAAACTTCTGAACCTCAAAGTATGTATAAATCACTGCTAAATGAAATGTATGTCCTTGAAAAAGACTACTGGCCTGATGAAATACCACCTAATTACGGAGAAGCTGAAATCTCATTTCTCTGTAAGAGGTTTAAGCTTTCTTCTTACTCTGTACTAAATGCCTTTAGAGACTATGTGGAAGATCATGGGCGCCGCATCCCCCAAGATTTACACCCATTACTGAGCTGTTCACAAGTTATTCCTATTAGCATGGGCGCCCGCAGGATTTTTTCCAAGGGGGGGGCAAAATTTAATGTATTAATAGGTAGGGACCGGAGCAAGCAAAAAACTTTTGACCCCTTAGGAACCAGCAGGTTAATTCTAAGCAAGTTTAGTGTTGCATTTTCTGTAATGGAAAATGCAAAATATATTGTATATACATACAATGCACATGAAAACAATCATTTATTTTATTTATAACAGAAACATGATAGAATGAAGAAAAAAGCACACTGAAGTAAATGTTGTACCTAATTTGAAAACGGTGTTTCGAGCATCACCTACACTGCTCATTTGAATAGGAATTGTAGTCGTCTGCGGTCACTACCAAAATTATGAACAACCTTTTCCATAAAATCAGTTTTGTTAGAGTGATTTTCTCCCGGTGAACAAATAAAAAGGTAGCAACCTTTTATCATGCACACAAATAAAATTTTTCACCCTTTAGGAGGCAGTTGGATACTTTTCAGCAAGTTTAGGATATAAATATTTTCTTAGAAAATATTTAATATATTTTCTTGGCATTTCCAGGGGGGGGGGCAAGCGCCCCCCCTTGCCCCTACCTGCGGGCGCCCATGCCTATTAGTACTGCTGAGTGTGAGAGGGGATTCAGTCACATGAACTTGATAATAACAACAACACGCTCAAGAATTCTCATAAATCATGTATCAGCGCTTATGTTTGTTAAATTACATGGACCTCCTCTAGTTCAGTGGAATCCTGAGCCATATGCCATATCATGGCTGCGGTACCACAGATCGGCAGATGACACCAGGACAAGAGTTGCTTCAGACCCCCGAAAACATATCACGCCTGACCCTTTGTGGAAATTATTGTGAAACTTCCCACTGGTGGTATTTGGTAAGCACTAAGTAGTTTTAACTTCTTAAATTGATAAAATACATGATTGCTCTTTTTTCTTTATTTGCTTGATAATTATATTTATTTTATGATAATTAGTGAGTGCAAACACGAAATACTTAGTCATCGTGTGGCATATATAGAAACAGGATAGGAAATGGCAGGCTTTTGTCAGGCCCACCAGAGCTCCGGCACCTATAAAATTGGCACTGCACCCCTGTGTATGAATCAGCCTCACATAGCAACAAGAAAACTCAATTTATTGTTTAGTCTACCACAGAGAAGTAGACTAAACAAAATTTTGCTAGATCGGCAAATAATAATGAAAATACAAGCGAACCAAGGAACGGCTCTCAGGGCTGTTTATGTTACAGCGAACGCTTTAAACAGGGAGGATGTGCTTCTGTCTTCCCTAAAGTTCTGAGTGAATTCCTTATAATAAACTTAATACATAAAATAAGGATAGGCCTATCCCTAAAGTGTTTATATTGTGACTGCCTATATTTATTACAAGAAGTTAACTCATTGAGTAACTCCATCGTGGCGGCCCTACACCGAAAATGATCGTAACGCCCTACATCGAAACAAACTAAGACCCAGCAAAAAAATAAGGTGAGGCAATTTCATTTTCATTCTAATGTAGGCGTCTAAAATCCCGACGCTAAAAATTACCGTAATCATATAAATATAAAGAGGTCCTTTTAACAACCTACATATTCATAACTCTCTAACGAAAAAGCATAGGGCTTTTGTCGGTAACCCTCCACTGAAGTCTGCTGGAAATTTCCAACGGATGAGGGCACAGGCAATCAACCCATAGCCCTACATAGTTTTTTCACAGGTACATTTTCCTCAGCACAAATCTCTTCTAATTTAGTATTCAAAAATATTGTTTTTGACGTAATCCTAAGACCCAAACCGTGCCTAGGGGTAATACCTAGAACTAAAGACCTATCTGAACTCGCCTTCAGGGACCTAATTAACCCCATATATCTCTCCAAAAGGTCAGGCACTCTCGTATCGGGCCTATACGAGTCGTTGCCCCCTACCATCGTCACCAACAACGAGTGACAGGAGGCAACATCAATCCTATCTACTTCGTCTCTAATTCTGTCAACCCTGGCCCCCTGGGAGACAGACCCTCCTCCTCCTCTTGGTTGGATGCCGTTCAACGAACTCTTTATCCATATGGCGCACTAAAGAGTCCCCAATTAAAGTAGTTTCCCCCTCGTTCACGTTCCTATCACCTAACGTACGTGGCCTAACTCCACCCTTAACTTCTCTAAATCCCTCACCATCTACTAATCTCGGACTAGCCTTAACTCCTTCTTCAACTCTATCCAACCTTCCCGATAAGCTACCTAAACTAGAAACTAGGTTACGCACCTCACCCTTCAAATTACTAACGTCTTCAACGTTAGTATTGGTTCGGCTTTCGTCAACTGTAGCTCTACCCCTGCCCTCATCAAGCGTGGCAAGTCTTTCCGTTACCTCACGTACACTTCGTTTTATGTCAACTATTTTCTCCCTTAAATCGCAAAAGAAACAAACCGATCTCTCGGTAATCGCCATAGGACCGCCGTTATAATCCTTAAAATCTGCATACTACCGATTTACCCAACACTTAACACACGACGCATTGTGCGACGGCATCGCGCAAGTTAAATAAGTTTATAACCGTCACAAGTTTAAGTTAAATTAAGCCCGCACGCTATGAAAACTTCTAAGTCGCTAAAAAACCACTAATATTCAATTACTTAACTATAACAATATGAATATGAACCCAAGTATATAAAATTCAGAGCTTTCCAAAAGTAAAGTTATTGGCAATATCCAAAAGCAGAAGCAATATCAGAGCGCTCAGGAAATGCGTCCGCTCAGTACGGAATCTGGCATATTAAGTTGTGTTATCATAAGATTGTATTTGTATGTTGGGTTAAATGGCTATGCTGGCCTTATTTTTGTACTTGTATGTTAGGTTAAGCGGCTATGTTGGCCTTATTTTTGTATTACGTTCAGTGTATAATGCGTAAGTTTGTACTTGTTAGTTTAAGTAGCTATGGATTGTGAATGGTCCGCAACAAAGATGTTTTGTTTGTTGTATAATTAATAATTTAAAATATAGTTTCCACGAAATCATACCCGAACTCAGCTTCCCATAGTTCATCAGCATTTTTATTGAACTCTTTTATTTTCATAATTTCTCTCATTTTTCATTAAGCTACAGTCATTTTCTCCTACGTATACAAATTATTTTTTTCAGTTAATGATGTCTCGTGTAATAACAATATACATAAAATTGTCAGATAATTAATCAAACATTATGCCAGTATGCTAGGTTAAGTGGCTATGTTGGCTTTATTTTTGTATTACGTTCAGTGTATAATACGTAAGATTGTACTTGTATGTTGGGTTAAGTGGCTATGGATTGTGAATAATCTGCAATAAAGATGTTTTGTTTGTTTCTGATAGCTCCACAGGAAGGTATTTTTACTTCATAAAGTACTTTTTAATCCTATTCTGATACTTGTAACTCTATTTACCATGATTCACTACCATAAAACGACTGTATTTTGTAATTAATACGCATTCCAGTCACTACTTCTCCTTCGACAAAATCCTCTTGTTTTGGGAGTACCAATATGGTAGACTTGTAACTTCAACATTTTAAGCTAATGCGCTATCCAGTAATTTATAGAGATCAGTGATTTCAGTTTCTATAATTGCATAACAAAAAGAGGAAAATAGGGTGGAACTTGGCCTCATGTGTTTCCCATCCTCCTCATATTGTAGACATTAAATGGAAGCTGGATTACATTATCAAAAACTTTGGCGGTGTACAATCTGGTTCACTTTTTTACGTGATTACATTATATACGCAACGGTCTTCTGGAGGGAAGTTGGTCTCACCTACGTTCTCGTGTTCTTTGGCACAACTAACTCATCTTCTTACCCACCTGAGACAAGCTACAAGATATATTAAGAATTATGCGTCGAAAGCACTGACTTAGGTGTCTTCAACCGTAAAAAGTAAGTTTTTGAGGCCGTGAAATTGACAAATTAATACTTACTGAGATGTATGAGGAAAGGCGAAGATCAGTGAGAAGTACTGAAAATATATTCTATGAACTGAAAGCTCTATCGAATTATACATTTTTGTAACATTCATCGCAAAATGGTAGTATTACGTCACGCTTCCAATCACAGTATAGAATTCTATAGGTCTCTACATGACCATTGAAGCCTTCATACTCTGTAGTGCGTCACTCCGTCGGTATTATTTTTCTTCTTTGGAAATGGTCGGTTAATAATTAGGCATGCACTGAATTTTTTCACTGTAAATTCCTCTTACTTTTTAACAAAATATCTAGATTTTCGAAAGTTCGTTTAAATTTGGAGAGAAGTAGAGAGGAAAATAACAAGTGACAATTGAAAAGCACCAAGACCAGATAGATTACAAAATTATTGGTTAAAGAAATTGATACTAACCTCCAGTTTGAACAAAATAATAAGTAGACAAGACCAAATATGAGAATGGCAACAAAAAAGGTTAATGATGGGAAAGACAAAGTCTGAAAGTATGCATTTGCCAAAGAAATGCAGACTTGTAAGAAGTCTGTCAATAATGTACAAGATCTTAACAGGAGGTTTTAGCAGACCGTATAAGTATCCCTCTGAGTGAAAATAATGTAGTGTTCCCAGAACAAAAATGATATTGTACAGGCAGCTATGCAATGAAAGACAACTACTGTATTAATGAAACAATTTTAGAGAACTTCCAGAAAAATTAAAGGAACCTGAGTAAAGTGTGGATTGACTGCAAAAAAGGCCTACAATAGGACCCCTCATTCTTAGATGAAAGTAGTCTTGAGAATCTATAAAATCAGTTTTTTAATAAAGGGTTTTATTGAAAGAGCTATAGTACAATGGGAGACAAATATAAGGATAATATGAGTATCGTCACGTTCAGAATATCAAAAGCAAATATAATTATAAAATATTAAAGCATAATTTTCTCATCATTTTGATATAAGTCACTATGTTCGCAGATGCGTCCTTACCAAATTATGTAGATTTGAATATTATGACATTTTTATAGTGAATATTTCCTGTTTTGGCTATAATGTACTTTTTTTCATAAAATATTTTTCCTGATTGGGCTATTTTTTCGCTACTCTGCGACTTAATTAGTTGGTTGGTTTCTGTTCTGTCTATTTTTTTTTTAATTGGATTCAGTTTGGTCGTGTTTGTGATAGAATTATGACGTGCTGTTCGTGTGGTTTCTGACTTTGAGAACTTCATTCGTCATGTGCCCTAGATGAAGAGAAAGCATTGGATGTTTTTATCAATTACGGCGTTATTCTTTCATCCTTAACTTGCCCGAAATATGACAGTGAGTGCCTAATATGAAAAGATCAGAAGATATTTAGGTGAAATAACCAATATTAACCTGTTAGGCCAACTGAATGCCCGGTCAGGCCAACTGAATGCCCGGTTAGGCCAACTGAATGCCCGGTCAGGCCAACTGAATGCCCGGTTAGGCCAACTGAATGCCCTTGATGATTGGTTAGGTTAAATAATGATATTTTCGTTAGTTTTAGGCTTTTTAGGTTACTACTTCCACTTATGTTAGTTTTAGGGTTAGGTTAGGTTAATTAATATCAAAATACATTTTTCTAGTAATATTTGATGTGTTTTGCTTAGATTTTGACCTTCATTTCCCTTGAAAATGAGACAAACTTCAAAGTACTATAACTTTGTTGGATCTCATTTTCGAGGGAAATGGTCAGATTTGAACAAATCACATCAAATACTACTAGAAAAATGTATTTTGGTGTGTAAAATGACTGAACGTGTCTATATACATAATTACCAAATACAGGGTGTCCCAGAATTAACTATTTCAATGAAATCGGACAAATTTTTTAAAAACACACTTTTATTTATGTTTATCATGTTTAATATGTGTTAAAAATGTATAAATTTCTAAATTTTTTTCATAATTTTATTTTCATAATTTTTTCATTATCTGGTCCAATGAAAGACCGTCTGAAGTCATAGAATGGCAAAGAGACTCTCCAAAAGTTAACGTGTGGCTTGGAATGACCAAATCCAAAATTTATGGTGCTCCATCTTGTTGAAACACAACATTATCAAGAATGCCATCATCAAGAAGCTGTGGTTCGAGAAACTGCTGAAGCATATCAAGGTAGACGGTACCTGTTACAGTTGCTCCCGCAAAGAAGAATGGGCCATAAATTTTGGATTTGGTCATTCCAAGCCACACGTTAACTTTTGGAGAGTCTCTCTGCCATTCTATGACTTCAGACGATCTTTCATTGGACCAGATAATGAAAAAATTATGAAAATAAAATTATGAAAAAAATTTAGAGATTTATACATTTTTAACACATATTAAACATGATAAACATAAATAAAAGTGTGTTTTTAAAAAATTTGTCCGATTTCATTGAAATAGATAGTTAATTCTGGGACACCCTGTATAATATTAAATCACAAAAAGGGAGTGATGAACATTGATGGAGTAAAAACAAAAAGGGGATTTTCAGAAGACTCCATCTTTCCTTTATTGTTTGTATTGGCTTTAAAACTTTTAAGCCAACTATAAGCAACCTAAATAATGGATATAAAATGAAGCCACATGAAGTAAATAGCCCAAGAAGTTTGCATTCTTTCCATATGGATGATTTAAAGCTTCATGCATCCAATAAAAAACAAGTGCAGTTACAAGTTAAGGTGGTTAAAATATTCTCAGAGAACATACATATGGAGTTTGGGGTTGACAAATGTTCATCAATCCATCTGAAGAGAGGAGAAAGAACTGAAGTGGAGAACATAAAAATGAATTATTTAAAAATCTACCAGCTAAAACAGGAAGGAACTTGTAAATACCTAGGAGTAGAGGAGTCAGAGAAAGTGGAAAATAAAATGAATGAAAAGTTGTCACTGGTTAAAAAGGAAATTTATGACTTCTGTTGAACACTAGAAATAAAATACTTGTAGTCAACATACCAGCAACACCTACATTAACTTGAGGTTTTGAAATAGATTGTGTTTGAGATAAATAGTTTAGATACGACTACAAGAAAATTATACCATGCACACAAGGCACAAACTTGTCTACAAAAATCAGTGCATAATTAGACTTTCAGCAGCGTAGCTAGCCCTCTTTAATATGTAAGCACCGAGGTTTGCAATGTCATTTCACACACTATTATATACAAGATACCACTAAAATATCTCTTGGCATCCTTTAGTGTTAACTACAGTGTTGGAAATAATTTGTTTTTCACAATTAGATTTCATAAAAAATAATTTTTAAATGTAAATTTACTTTTTTTTTTTTTAATTAATGTGTAAGCACAAACGTTTTTGCTTACGCCAAGCTACGCCCCTGACTTTACCTCCCAAGATCCCAAAAATATTAGGTGGGTTGGGGTTCTCACAATTAAGTCAGATTCTTTGTATAGTATTGGTATCATACCTTCAGTAATGATTTTGCATTTGTTTTATATCTATAATAATAACTTAAGATTAATACATATAGTCCAGGCAATCTAGAGCAAAAATAGCTTCAACCTGGGCAAAATTGCTTCAGAAGCTTTCTAAACTGTTTCCAGCTCAGGAACCATTGCAGAATAACATATCCAAAATCCGACAAAAGTGGACCCCGGGAACACCTCCAAAAATGAAATTCAAAATGGCGGACTGGCAGTTTCGTACGAAATACAATAAATTTTAATTTCGCTTTGTAGAGAGAGTTATGACGTTTTTCTTGATCAGTAAAATGTTTTAAAACACATTTTCGTTTCTAAATTAACCTATATGACACTAAAAATTGTATTAGGCGGCTAGTATTAAACTATGACGTCACGTAATGTAAATAAAATATACTGTATGGAGTGTATGTGAGAATGGACATTGCTACATCTTTATAAACTTATATTATATACAACTCTTTAATTCCTACTACCCACTATCAAATCTGCGTATTTGTGCTTGTCATTTTCTTTAAAACTGTTATTATGTACTCCTTTTAAATACTGCAACACAGTTTATTAATTTGTGTTTTCTGTTTCAGACTGACTCGGTGTACGGCTGACTCGGTGCGCGTCCGCCTTCAAGAATGCAGACCCCTGAAGAATTGTGCGTGATTTGTAAGGAGAAATTGGACAGCGGACAGGAAGTGGTTCACATCTCGCAAAAAGGAGCAGATGGTATAAATGCATCCAGCCGCAGCCGTGGAAGCGATGTTGTTGCAACAGCTGGAATAAGTGTTCACGTTGTATGTAGGAAAAGGTTTACGGATAAAATGACCATTGAAATAAAGAAGCGACAGACCGCAGCCGAGGCAATACCAAGGAAAAGTGCTCGTTTTCATGAATACGCATTTTCCAGTGCTACTCACTGTTTGTTTTGTGATACCTTTGTGGACTTTTTTTCCAAACACAAACCAAAATCAGAGCATGTCAAAATAAGAACTACAGAGTTCTCCGAAACCATAAAAAGGTGCTGTGAAAGCCGCTGCGATGAATGGTCGTTTAATGTAAAAGGCCGTCTGGAGTATTATCTTCGTGATCTTCCTGCTGCAGATTGTGTCTACCATCACACCTGCAGCGTAAATTTTCGAAGTGGAAAAAACATTCCTCGCGCATACTCCTCCGACGATCATGATTCGAAGAAAGGGAGACCAACTAATGAAGAGCAACACCAAGCATTCCTTCAGACCTGTGCTTACCTGGAAGAGAATGATGATGAACAACTGTTGATTGGAGACCTAATTTCCAAAATGGAGGAATATCTTCAAGGAAGTCAGAGCTCTGTCTACGAACGCAGGCACATGAAGAGAAAGCTTTTAGAACGTTACGGAGACAAGATCATAATATCAGGTGAAAGTGGGAAGGCAGATGTAGTAACACTACGAGAGACAGCTAATGAAATTCTTATAGATTATCACAAAAAGTCGAAAGAATGTGATATAGATATAGAGCTACAGAAGATTTACCTAGTAGAAGCTGCTGCAAAAATAATCAGAAGTGATATCAAGTCTGTCGACTCGCCTAGAAAAGATGTGTATCCATCTCCAAATGACATCACTGCAGAAAGTGCTCTTGATTACATTCCCAACAGTCTGAAATTGCTATTATCAAAAGCATTTGCGGGACAGGATGCTTCAAGAAAAATAGGTGCAATTGGGCAGAGCATTATGCAAGCAACCCGTCCTAGAGGATTACTATGTCCACTACAGATCGGTTTGTCGGTTCAGCTACACCACAACTTTAGGTCAAGGTACCTTATTGACGTTCTCCATCAGCTGGGTTACTGTTCGTCGTATGCAGAAGTAACAAGATTCGAAAGAAACGCGGCGCTGGCAAGTGGGTCTGGCTCTTTTACTGTTGATGAAAACACTGCAGTCCTTCTAGCAGCAGATAACGTCGATCATGATGTCTGCACTTTGGATGGGAAGAATACCTTTCATGGAATGGGTATGATTGCCGCAATAACTCCGAAGATCAAGATCCACCCTTCTATTCACAGGCGTAATGTTGGTGACAATGACATTAAGAAGATTGCAACCGTTGACATTAGGGAATATAGACACGCGAGAAGCATGTTGAGGGACATCTCATTCCGCGAACTTCCAGTACCCACTGCCACCATAAGTCGACTTAGTCTTCTCTGGCAGATATCTTCAGCAGAAAGATCAGGTCCAAGTTGGTCCGGAACAATGCAGGCAATTCACGGTGGATCAAGTGTCTCACATCCAGGTGTGGCGTCGATCACGTTCCTTCCCATCATAGATATGTCGCCAACTGACATGACCTGCATATTTTCGACATTACTATATTTGAGCAAGATAGCACGCGATCAAAAAGTCCCATGCATTATTACCTTTGATCAGCCTTTGTTCTGGAAAGCTTCCCAAATCATCAATGAACAGAGAGACCTGCAGGACATTGTTTTAATGCTGGGATCATTTCACACTCTGATGAATCTTTTGGGAGCAGTCGGTACTCTTATGAATGGTTCAGGATTGTCTGAAGTACTTCAAGAAATATACGGACCAAATGCCGTGCAACACATGATGTCTGGAAAAGCTGTTTCAAGAGCGATACGTGGTCATATGATAGTACCGGGTGTCTCAAAATAGATGGAACCCATTGACATGATAATAATTTATTACTCAGAAAATAAACTCCAAAAAATTTTTTTTAAACATTCCTGGAAGCTGATATGATAACAATTAAAAACTGAAGATTTGAGGTCTCTAGATCAAAGGATACATTTATTAGAGCACATGTTCCAAATGACCGCCGTTGCGCTGCAGACACACTTGAAGCCGAAGAGCGAAGTTGTCAATCACCCTGACACACTCTTCCTTCCTGATGGCACGAATCTTCTGGGTGATGGCCACTTTCAGTTCAGCAATGGATTGAGGACGATTCTCATACACGTGGTCCTTCAAGAACCCCCAGAGATAAAAATCTGGGGGGTTCAGATCGGGTGAATGCGGAGACCACTCGGGAAAGTCAGGATCCTCTTCGATCTTGTTCTCGAACCACCGGCACATCACAACACGTTTTGCCATGTCAGCTGGTGTGAGTTTATGCTTGATCTGGATCCTGTATGGGTACAGCTGAAGATTCTTGATCAAGATTCTTTGCACTGACGCACGTGAAAGACCCAGATCTTGGCAACGTCTTCGGATTGACTTTTTCGGACTCCTTCCGACAGAATCTCTCACCGCATTCACATTGTCAGGAGATTGCAGTCACCTTCCTGCCAGATCTGGGTGTTTCTGCTTTCTTGTTGAGATTGTTTACTGATCCTGTGGCTTGAAATTTGTGTGCCCAACGATAAATTTGGCTTTTCTGGGGATAATTGTTGAAGTTGAACTTCCTGCGAAATTTCGCTTGCACAGTTTTGAATGATTTCGTCTCCAAATAAGTAGTGACGCAAAATATTTTTTCCTCCTTTGTCCAAGGCATTTTGATTGATAATTATTAGTTGTTATCGTCTCCTCTCTTCAAATCTGAAAAAATAGAACGAGAACATTAATATTGGCAGAATTATTAGCAGTGACATGGGTTGCATGTATTGTGAGACACCCTATAGATGCAGCTCTTAGTACCTTACTAGTCGCAGACGTTTTCCCTCGTAATGAAGATGGAACTCCTCATGACCTCCATAAGGAAGCTTGTGACCTGCTCGACGATGTTATGACCGCCAAACAATCAGTTGAGGATGTGGAATCTTCGAATGCATTGTCTCAGATTGCTACCACTTTGGATGCGAAGAAAACTGACCTACAATCTACTTCGCAAACAAGTCAACTCTGGTTGGAATATCAGCGAATGATCAACATTGCACGTTCCTTGATAACAGCAGACAGAACCGGCTCGTGGGATTTGCACTTGCAAGCTACGCTGGAGACCATCCCCATAATTGCAGCAGCCGGACATCACAATTACCTGAAATCGATATACCTGTACCTGCAGAAAATGTTAAGTTTGCCTTCTGAAAATCCAGCCGTTAACAAAATGTTCCAGAAGGTAAGTTTGTGGTAAGAAGAAGCGGCAGATTATGGGCCGGACTCGGCACAGACCTGGTGATAGAACAAGTACTAATGCGTTCCCTGAAAAGCAGAGGCGGACTGACACGCGGAAGTGGATTTACAGACATCCAAAGGACAACGTGGCTCTTTTCTATGCCTCTGTGTTCCACTTATAACTTAGCAATGCAGGAATACACCAGAGTTTTGTTGGAAAGTAGTGAACAGCACAAGGAAATGAGGGGAAGTAGACAAATCAGGGACAGTAATGACATGAAGAAAGTACTTGAACGTCTGGAATCCTTATCCCATTCCATTCTACCTCGGGTCTCTGCAACATTGTAACAGGGCTAACTGCTGATCCTGGAGTTAACGTTCATCAATTGCATTCAATCGGTACGAACATTGTCGTAAAAATGATTGGGAAACAAGCCTTTACATATTCTGCCAAAAGATCTGACAAAGTGAAACACTAGGATCTGCTTCTGCCGTTGTGATCACTGATGCTTCAGATATAGAAGTAGATCCTGCACTACTGTTTCAGAGAATGATGACTGTTGCCACTGGCGGAGACATGAATCTTGAAGATGTCATGTGTTACGAACTGTGTGCATATCCTCCTGCATTGTTCGAATCACGAAGTATCTTGAGGAAACCCGATAAGTCTCAGCTAGCTCATGCAATAATCAAATACACTGACACTTTACGCATGGAAGAAGTTCAAGAAATTCAGTGCACAGACCAGTACGTATTGGATGGTGGATCTCTACTACATCGTGTTTCCTGGCGTCAAGATGAAACATATGATAGCATCGCCAACTCATATGCCGATTTCACTCTGAAAACATATGGAAAAGCAATCTGTTTTTGATGCTACAGCAGCTCTCCTACGATCAAGGACATGACCCACAGAAGACGCAGCACCAAGACAAGCAGAAATGTGAATCTCAGTCCAAGCATGAAGTTTGTTGGCCAGAAGGAACACTTCTTGGCTAATGAAAACAACAAGCAAGCATTTATTTCCCTCGTAGGTGAGATGTTGAAGAAGCACGGGTGTACTGTTCACAACGCAGATGGGGATGCTGATGTGACATCGTTCGTGCAGCAGTTTCCTCATCAGAAAATGCAACTACAACAGTAATAGGGGAAGACACCGACTTGCTGATTCTCCTTCTGTACCATGCCAAGGACAGTGGTTTCAAGTTGTACTATCGCAGCGATATAAGACGGGGACCATCTCCTAATCCTGTGTATGATATTCTCAGCATTCAATCATTGTTAGGCAATGACATCTGCAAGTATCTCCTGTTTGTGCATGCTTTCACGGGCTGTGATAGCACATCCAGAATTTTTTCGATCGGTAAAGCCAAAGCATTCGACACACTGATGAAGGTGGCTGAACTCCGTTCAGTTGCAAATACATTCTGTTCTGATTGTTGCCAACACTCTGACATTGAAGCCGCTGAAGAAAGGCAATGCTTCTGTTGTATGGCTGCAAAACACTTGAATCCACTAACGCACTACGTCATCGAATGTTAGTTGAAAAGGTAGCTACAGCTAAATCTTTTGTTACACCCGAACGTTTGCCACCTACCGATGCGTCCACAAAGTACCACAGCTTTCGCACATACTTTCAAATACTAATCTGGAAGTCTACAGAAGAGAAGATCGATGCAGAACAGTGGGGTTGGTATGTAAAAAATAATTCCTACTACCCTACAGCCTGCGACAAGCCACCAGCTCCAAATTATCTACTCAACATGATCCGCTGCTCCTGCAAGACGAAATGTGCTACTTCAAGATGTGGATGCAAGCGTAATGGAATGCCCTGTTCAGCCGCTTGTGGCGAGTGCCAAATCAGTGGTTGCGATAACAACCCAAGTACCGGTAATCTATCCGATGATAGTGATGAAGAGGATTAATTTCTGTATGTTTGTGACCAGGTATCACTTCTTCTGTAATGAACATAACTTGAAACTGGAAAAAAATAATTGTTGTATTATTGATTATAAAAATCTGTAAAAAGCTATATAACATTATATTTGCGTAATAACTGGTTGTGTTGTATATTGTTGAATTATTTAAAACATTACAACTGAAAGAAAAAGCATCAAATGTATCTCTATAAATAAAAGCGTAAATTATATATTTTTTTTTTTCGTAGGAAACATCCAGTCCGCCATTTTGAATTTCATTTTTGGGGGTGTTCCCGGGGTCCAATTTTGTCGGATTTTGGATATGTTATTCGGCAATGGTTCCTGAGCTGGAAACAGTTTAGAAAGCTTCTGAAGCAATTTTGCCCAGGTCTAACTACAAATTGCCTGGACTAATAGGCCTTCAATTATTTATGTTAAAACAAAAACTATAAAACTATATATTTTATCAGTAAAGGTTATTCAGTTCAGTTGTTTATCAATATTAAAAAAAATCGTCCATATATATATATATATATATATATATATATATATATATATATATATATATATACAAAGGTGGGCAGTTGCGCCGCAAAAAGTTGCGGCGCAACTTGCGGCGCAACATTTTTGGTTGCGCTTGCGCTTGCGGCGCAACTTTTTGAAAAGGGTTGCGCTTGCGCGTGCGGCGCAACTATTTCAGCAGAGTTGCGGTTGCGGCTGCGGCGCTACAAAAATCGTTGCGCGTGCCCACCACTGCAGATATACGTTAAATGCAAAGGTGGGCAGTTGCACCGCAACTTGCGGCGCAACATTTTTGGTTGCGCTTGCGCTTGCGGCGCAACTTTTGAAAAGGGTTGCGCTTGCGCCTGCGGCGCAACTATTTCAGCAGAGTTGCGGTTGCGGCTGCGGCGCTACAAAAATCGTTGCGCGTGCCCACCACTGTATATATATATATATATATATATATATATATATAATATATATATATCAGCAAAAAACATTTTAGATACACACACACACAGGGTGTTTCATAACATGTGGGACGCACTTTCAGGATGGATTCAGGACCTGAAAACAATGAAAAAAGTTTATATAAACATATACCCGAAATCGCTTTGTTTCCGAGTTACAGCCCGTTATGTGTTCCAGCAAGTATCCGCCTTACCTTTAAAGGAAGTGCTCAAAATGACCGCCTTGCGTTTGAATACACGTCTGAACACGCCTCGTCATAGACTGCCTGACGCGTTCAAACACTCCAGGTATTGCTCGGATTTTCTGGCATCCTTGTTCTACATGTTGGCGAAGCATTTCAACGTTGTCAATGGGTGTTACGTAAACGATGGATTTCAGATGACCCCATGGGTAAAAATCGAGTGGATTCAGGTTCCGGGAGCGAGCAGGCCACGCAATGGGTCCTCCACGGCGTATCCATTTATCAGGGAAATGGTCATCCAAATAGTCTCTGGCTACTCGACTAAAATGAGGCGGAGCGCCGTCATGCATAAACCACATACGACGTCAGACACCAAGAGGAACTTCATCTAGTAAATCGCTTAAATCATTCCTTAAAAAGTTGGAATAGGATTCTCCTGTTAATCTTCCAGGCAAAACAAAAGGACCGATTAAGTTGTCGGCAATAAGTCCTGCCCATACATTGATAATAAATTGTTGTTGGTGCCTTGACTGGATGATGGCATGTGGATTATCTTCGGCCCAGTGATGAGTGTTGTGAAAATTGATCACGCCATTTCTTGTGAAGGCAGCCTCATCAGAAAACAACACGGAGGATAGAAAAAGAGGATCACGAGCACACTGTTGAAGGAACCAAGTACAAAAAGCCTCTCGTGGTGGGAAATCAACTTCAGTAAAGCCTTGTACTCTCTGAATGTGATATGGGTAAAGCTGTTGTTCCCGTAAAATTCTCCACACAGTTGTGTATCTTACACCCTCTGCTGCTGCTGTCCTTCGGGTGTCGACACCAGGATGTTCCGCCACGCGATTCAGGACCCGCTCCTCCAACTCAACAGTTCTGGCGCTGATTGGTCTACCACCATCTGAAACTCGCTTGTTGAATGGTCCTGTATCACCAAGACGCTCGTCTATTCTCTGAAAGGTCTTCTTACCTAGCAGACGGCCATTCGGAAACCTTTCCGCATACAGACGTCTTGCTGCGGCAGCATTACACCCGGCAAGTCCATACATGAGATGCATGTCTGCCATTTCTCTGTTTGGATAAGCTCCATTCTCACTTTGAAAGCACACTATTCAGTGAATAGCATAAAAACTTTTAAGGTTTTTTTTTTCACTGGACTGCACTTATTCACGGTAAGAAGTTAAGAATACAAACAGTGAAACACCGCGATGCACTTCTGACTGACTGATGGCTCTACACTCAACGATATTGAAACATGTCATAGAGTGTATGAAACATTATAATCGGCAAGGCCATACATGAAATAAGTCTCGTATACACTCACAAACATTGTCGGCAAGCAGTGTAACAGTTTGCGAAAGAATTGCTGGAACACAAAACGGGCTGTAACTCGGAAACAAAGCGATTTCGGGCATATGTTTATATAAGCTTTTTTCATTGTTTTCAGGTCCTGAATCCATCCTGAAAGTGCGTCCCACAAGTTATGAAACACCCTGTATATATATATATATATATATATATATATATATATATATATATATATATATATACACACACACACACACACACCTTACGAACCTTATGTTGTTTCGTGCGTTGGTCTCTCTTCACACGGAGGTCAAGCTGGTGGCCCCGCCTCTAGGTCTGGCCTGGTGGAGGAGCGAGTTGCTTTCTTGCGCTCTCCACCGTACATAGCCAGGCACGCCTGGCTCATCTGGTACCGCTCTGAGCCAGGCATCCAGTCTTTTCTTGAAAACTTCAACTTTGACCCCCGTTACGTTTCTGAGATCCTTTGGAAGCTGGTTGAAAAGTCTTGGCCCCCTGACAACCAAGCTATTTTCCTTCAGAGTTGAGGAGGTCCCTTGTCGGGCCTTTAATTTGGGAACACTACACATTCTGCCTTTCCTATTTTCCAGTGTTGTTTGAATGGTAATTGGGTTTAGTTTTAGGTTTGGTACCAGTTTTTCGATCATTTTCCATATGTAGATTATGGTGTACCTCTCTCTTCTTCTTTCCAGTGAGTACAGATTTAGTTTACGTAGTCTTTCCCAGTAGTTGAGTTCTTTGCAGCCATCAATCTTGGCTGTGAAATGCCTTTGCGTTTCTTCTAGTTTACTAGTTTCTTCCTTTTTATATGGGGACGTCAATACTGAGCAGTATTCAAGTTTTGGTATAATCAGTGTTTTTAGCAGGGGAATCATTACTGTCCTGTCCCTTCTCTTAAACGTTCTTAGAACCTGTCCGGCGACTCTTTTTGATTTATTTATCGCTATCTGATTTTGTGTTTCGAATTTCGCATCATCTGTCATTATTATCCCGAGATCGATCGCTTTCGTGCTTCTCTGAATTTCCTGTCTATCTGGAGCATAATATGCAGTCTGTTTAAGTTCTTCTTTTCTACCATATCTCAAGAGCTGAAATTTCTCGGTGTTGAATGACATGTTGTTGTCTTCTGACCATTTGTATATTTTGTTCGTGTCCCTCTGCAAGGCCTCCACGTCATGTACATCGCTGATTTTTCTGCTGATCTTTGTATCGTCTGCAAAGGATGTTACTATACTGTTGCTGTTTACTCCACTGTCTATGTCTGTTAGCATGATAATGAACAGGAGTGGGGCCAGTACTATCCCTTGTGGTACTGAGCTGCGTACTTCCGATTCTGAAG
This sequence comes from Bathynomus jamesi, assembly GCA_023014485.1. NCBI lineage: Eukaryota > Metazoa > Arthropoda > Malacostraca > Isopoda > Cirolanidae > Bathynomus > Bathynomus jamesi. Next base: position 132,557 of record JAJOZX010005573.1, on the reverse strand, counting down.
ATGATATACCTTGAATTTTGACGACCTGCAGACGTTCTCTGAGGAAGTTGTAGATCCATTTTCCCACTTTGCCTGTTATTCCCATATATTTAATTTTGTGCTATTATACCATGGTCACATTTATCGAAAGCTTCAGCAAAATCTGTGTATATAACATCGCAGTTGTCATTGCCTTCCAATGCATCTAGGATATTGTTGTAGTGTTCTATTAGTTGTGATAGGCATGATCTACCTGATCGGAATCCATGCTGGTTTTCATCGAATCTTTCCCGTGTCTCCAGGAAATCATAAATTTTCTCTCTAACTATTCTTTCAAATACTTTGGTGAGGTGGGACGTCAGTGACACTGGTCTATAGTTCTTTGCTTGAGATCTGTCCCCTCCTTTGTATATAGGGACAATGTTTGTTCTTTTCAAGATGCTCGGTATTTCCCCAGTGTCTAGGGATCTTCTCCATATCCAGTATAAAGGTGTAGCTATTTCATTTTTACAGTTTTTAATCAATAATGCGTTCCAATTGTCCGGACCTGCAGCTGAATGTGGTTTCATTTGTCCAATAGCTCTCGCTACATCTTCTGGTGTAAAATCAAAATCTGTTATATACTCTCCTTGCAATTCCTCTTCAAAGAATGCATTTATGTCAGTTATCGCTTTGTCACTTTTTAGGGTACTGAAAACTGATTCATAGTGAGCTCTCAATGTATCAGATATTTCTTTTGGATCGTCGGTTAGTTCATTATTTCTCGTCCTTAAGGGCCCAATAGCGGCGCGCGTTTTTGTTTTCCTTTTTGCATAGCTATAGAAGTATTTTGGATTTTCCTTTATTGCTTCTACCGCCTTTTCCTCTTCCCTCTCTGTATGGTCCTTAATCAGGGCTTGTATTTCCCTATCGATACCCTCCAGTTTTTCTTTTCTTGCTTTCCTGTCATTATCTCCGCAGTTACCTAACTTCGCCTCCACTCTTTCTTTTGCGGAATAGTCTTCTCTTTTGCCTCTCTAGCCAGCTCCTCTTTCCTTTTGGCTGTGATTTCGGAGCATATTTTTCTAAAATTCTCAGCGTTTTTTCTCCCAAGGTTGTTAGCATTTCTTCAGTTATTTTATTCTCGAAAATTGTTCTCCATTCTATTTGGGCCATGTGCGATCTGATTGCTTCCCAATTTATAGTCTTCGAGTTTAAGTTAAAGGCCCCGAATTTACTTCTTTCCTCAATATGTGTATTGTCTTTTAATGCTGTCGTCATATTTGTTGATATCTCGATTAAGTTGTGGTCTGAGATAATTGTTGGGGTTATTTTTATATCAGCAATCAAGTTCGTGTTATTCGTGAATACCAGATCCAGGCATAAACTCAGTTGTGAGAGCCATCAACATTTTTGCTTGCTCCTGGTCTTCTCTTGTGCCCCCCTTGTCCTGGTGAATATATATATATTCCTATCCACCTTTTTGTATTTTATAAATGGGAAGTTAAAGTCTCCGCAGATCATTATATTGGGGGATGGAGGGTTTATGGCCTTTATTAGCTTTCTGATGTCATCAATGGCCTCCGAGAATTTTTCGGTTGGGGTGCTTAGAGGTCTATAGATGACTATTACTATCAAGTTTAGTTTTTCTATTTTCACTGCTAGGAGTTCCACATTATATATATATATGAGGTGACGTGCGTGTGTGTATATATATGTATATAGTCTAAAGTCACTAAAGGGAAAAATCACTAAAAGAAAGCTGAATGGCAACACGAAGGGATAAACAGAGCAACGCGGGCTGTTCGTTTGGGTTTGGCTGGACGAGAGCATGGTTATTCATATCTGACTAAATCGTTGGTACTACGTTTAATTTGGTGATGTTTCTAAGGTGACAAATGGGGTAGAAATTTATTAATAATTAATAATAGTTAGGGGTAATGTTTATAGCTTCTAAATTAGTAAAGTTAGAGTGTTTAGGTAGACTGCTTTGTGGGACGCAGGAAATCTATGGTAGGCCCAGGGCCGTTTCTAGCCATTAGGGGGCCCTAAGCAGTATACCCATTTGAGGCCCCACCCCTCCATCCACCAACTCACGCCTTACTACATCACCTCAGCGCACACATACAAAAAAATGTCTGTGTTACTAAAAAACAATTATGAAACATTTATGTCCAAAACAACAAATATGTACTTTCAGAAGACAAACACAAAAAATATTCTTCATGAAATTCCTGAAAATTAGCTTAGACATTATTTAGAATAAATGACAGAACTATGTAGGCTATAAAAAAATATCAACTACCAAACAATTACTAACTCTACGATACAATCGTGTAATAGCTAACAGTTATACAGAACAGTTTGTATCTTCAAAATTTTTGCCTCCTAGATTTTTTCTGGGCGAAATCATCAATAGCATCATCATATGAAATCTCCCTACCAACGTCCTGGTTGATGCTTATAATGCCAAGGCCAGTGAGGCGATCCTGCCCCATTGATGACCTGAGGTAGTTCTTGATTAGCTTCATCTTAGAAAAGCTCCTCTCAGCTGACGCTACTGTCACAGGTAGAGTGCAAGCAATTCTTAGTGCAACCCAGAGATTGGGGTATAGTTCTTCCAGTTGCTTCTGATGAATGAAGGAGAGAAGCTCCAATGCAGTCATGTTGTGTGAAGGTAGAGTCGGCAAGTTCTTAATTTCGAGGGCCAATTCTCTTCCATCAATGTCAGAGTCAGCTCCAGAGCTCAGTATCTTCGAGAGCTTTTCACACTTGCAGGACAAGTTTTCCTTGTTCATTGTGGTGAAGTTTAGGAGAACCCAAAATATGTCCCTCACATCATTTAATGTTTTGAATCTCTCATTTATTGACCCGATGGCACAATCCACCACCACATTGAAAAATTTGACTTCCAGCCTCTTTAAGGCTTCTGTAAATGGTTCTTAAGGAGCTTCGTAAGCAAAATGCTTTTTTGTGGATCTGAGCCTCTTCTCCTTCAGCACAGCCTCCACATTCATTTCCTCACATATGTCCCTAGCTACGACTTGTGCTGCAGCTGGTGAGTGAGTCTTTTGTTTTTGTGAGGAGGTTGACTGCCACATCAAACTGCATTGTAGGAGACTGCAGAAGTTTGCTCACATGGTTAACTGCATGAAGAATGTCATACCATACTACTGTGCAAATCTGAAAGCGATAAGACCCTACCTCCTCTGCAAGTGCTTGTTCTTCAGTCCTAGCTATGGCATCTGTGGCATTGTTTCTGACTTCCAACAGGGCCTCTCTGATGTTGTGGCTCTGGTATCGCACAGCCTCAATGCTCTTAAGCCGGCTCTCCCACCTGGTTTCACTCCAAGACTTGAGTGTAAATGTTCACGTGCTTCTTTAGGATTGTCCATCTCTGTGTAGCTGCTGCAAAACGGCTGTACAATTTTTGTACGTTGCCAAAGAAGCTGATGGCATCTGTGGAAGCTTTAGCTGCATCGGCCACTACAAGATTCAGAGTGTGAGCCCCACATGGAACATAGAGTGCACGACAGTTCTTCTCTAATAACCTTGCCTGAACACCTTTGTTCTTGCCCTTCTTGTTCGCTCCGTTGTCATATGACTGACCTCTGCAGTCATCAAAGTGAATATTCAGTTCATCTAGTCTCTTCAGAATCAGAACTGACAAACCCAGGCCTGTACTTTCTGAAGCCTCAAGAAAGTTCAAGAAGTATTTTTTTATTTCTGGTACTTCACCCATTTTAACAGTTCTGACAATAATCGACATCTGTTCTTGGTGGCTTATGTCTAAAGTGCAGTCTAAAATGAGTGAGTAATATTTAGCTTGTTTTATTTCTGCAACAGTGGCATCCAAGATCTTCCCACTAATGGACCCAATGAGCCCATTTTGAATGATGTTTCCTAGGTAACTTGAATGACTATATTGGCCACTTTCGTCTCTGCTGATATGTTGTTTCATCACTGGATCAAATTTGGCAAGCAGCTCAACCTCCTTCAAGAAGTTGCCATTGTCTCGATTGTACAATGTAGAGGAAGACCCCCTGAAAGCAAGGTTTCTCTCTGCCAGTGATTGGATTATACTTACAAGACGTGTGAGAACATCTCGCCAGCGTCTTCGCTCTACCTCCATTAATGACATTTCAGTTTGGTCAATGGTCCTCCCAGTTTTTAGCCGCAGTTCCGGATCCTTCCATGTTGTCATGTTATCTGCATGTTCTGAACTATTTTCATGGCCCTTCAGAAGCGAATCAACGTTTATCCAGTCTGAAAGTCCATCTGTAATTAGTTTGTACGACTTCCTTGAAAACACCTTGCAGCAGAAGCAATAAAGAGCATCATTCCTTCTGGAGTACATCAGCCAGCTTCGCTTTATTTTTCCCCATTAATTAATGTTCTGTACATGTAATGGTGATGAAAGCTTCTACCATCCTCTCTTTTAGGGAATGTGAAAGCTGGACTGATTTAAAATGGTCCTCGAGACACCAGATCTGTCTTCAAGGCATCTGACAGGACAACTGGCCAGTCATACGGATCAAGCGGTGGAGCAGATCTTGGTTCTTGTTGCTCAGTAGAAATGTCTGTGTGTGGTGTTTGAAGCTGAACAGAAGGTGGGCTACTTGTTGGTTCATCAGGCTCTACTTCTATTGGTGCTTGAGGTTGCATAGAGGATGGTCCTGCTGTTGGCTCATGATGCTCATCAGGCTTTGCTGAGGATAGCTTTTCCAAATATTTCAGTAGTGCTCCTGAGAAGAACAACATTACATTTTCTTTTAATTTTTGCTAAAATACTCTTTCTTATCTTGTCTGATAATATAATTGATCTGTGTGAACAGAATTTGAGGTGATGTGATCCTGATCCATTAAATTTCACATTTCGAAATATTATAAATACTACAGAGACTAGCTTATTCTACACGATTTCTGAGCACTTGCCTAGCTTGATGGTCTACCTAACCTAGTTGCCTGAACTGTAATCATAAGAATATACAAGTGGCACATCTCACCTGTGCTACTGGAAAGCTTCTCCTCCTCTATTTTCTTCTTTTTCCGTTTTTCAGCTCCTGATGGATAATGTCGTTTCATTTTCCAAGATACACGAAGTCACATCTAGTTAACCACAACTAATCTGCTAAATAATAATAAGCATGATAATAATAATAATGTTTTACAATACTAGAAAAATTAAGCATTTAGGAAAGTATAAGCATACAGTAAGAATAAAGTTAGATAATATAGAAATAAGATCTCACAATAGTTATTTGCACATAACGACCAAAACGTTTCGTTTGTCTCCGTTTTATCACATTTGTCTCATACAAAAACTTTAATTAATACGACAATAATAATAATAATGATAATAATAACAATAATATTAATAATAACTTCAGCTATATTCCTATTCTTGCCCACTGAGCTATGACCTGGGAGCCTGTCTAGGGCCCCCTAGTAGCAGCGGGGCCCTAAGCGGCCGCTTAGTTTGCTTATGCCAGGAAACGGCCCTGGGTAGGCCCTAAAGAATATCTAATTCAACGCAGGGGCGACGGAACCTATTGCGCGCTGGCGCGCCGTGCACCCTCTTAACTGAGCAAGGGGGTGCGGCGCACCCACTTGCTCAGTTAATATTTTCGGCAACTTATGGCTTATATTTATATATGTATCAATGTTTCTAAATTCAACGACCGTATGTTCGCAAAAACATTGACAACGCGCACCAACCACGTGTGGCCGTGAAATTAGCCAATAGCGGTGCGGTTTTACAACTACGTCATTGACTCACTCGTCGGTGTAAATTGCCCTGTATGGCGATGTTACAGCTGCTATCAAAGCAAACGAGTTCATCGGAGAGCCTAGATTGCCACGAAATCGGAAGCCTCCTAAACGATTGGACAACAATTCGACAACCAGCCATCAGTATCAATCGACTACGGAATACTATCTACTTCGATTCAATGAAGTGGTGGACCGTCTACTGACTCATTTAAAAACACGTCGACTTAAAACATACTTACGCTCTACTATGGGTCAGGCACGATTGAATAATGTGGCACTAGCACACATCCACAAAGATATGTTAGATCGGATTGACCTGAAACTAGCGGCAGAAAGGTTTGTCACTGCAACGAGCGCAGACTGCTATATTTTGGAAAATATACTTAGCTCTCTTCTAGTTATTGTTCGTCTCTGAATCTTAACCCCACAGGATCTCTCTCTCGCTATATATTTTTTATTTATCTGTCTCTGTCATTATACTTTCCAACTAATTATATAACATCTTAATATCTGATATAAATATATGCTATATATTTGTCTTTTATTTGACAAATTGCTTAAAACAATGTATTTGACATTACAAATTTTTAAAAATTCGGGGCCATCCCAAAATGGCGCAGCCCCATAAATCATGTTCCGCCGCCTCTCATTCAGCGGACCGGTAAGTGCCTTTGTTGTTGTTTAGAAACCTAGTAATTTAGCGGGGTTACTAACCTTAAGTTATTACATATTACAATATATATATATATATATATATATATATATATATGGGCTACGTCGTGGCCAATGTCGTAACACCGCTTCCCGGAGATCAGCGAAGTTAAGCGACATTGTGTCTGGGTAGTAGTTGGATGGGAGACCGTCTTCTGCGCCCAGATTATGTAGCGACCGTGGTTCGGATCCCACGTAAAGCTGTAGGTCCCCTCCGTCATATGACCTTAAATGTTACGAAGGAGATTAAACAACCCCAATTAAAAAAATATATATATATATATATATATATTATATATCATATGGAGGAAATTGCAGACACCAATCAAACTAGGGAAGGACCCAAGAGGGATGTTAGGCAGGAGACGAAGTGCTAGAACTCTCGTTTCTCCTGTCACTGTCCTCTTTAGCTGATCTTTTTCCGTGTCACATGTATCTTGTGAGCAGCCCAGCACGCTCTCAAACACATACTTCCCTCTATTCTTCACTCCACATACATGCGTCATACACATTACACTATTTTCAAAATTTGTTTACAGGGTGGTCCAAAAGTCCCTATCTATTTTGTTGAAATAATGATAATTCTATTTTATTTTCTACAGGCCATACATGATGATAGATGTACAAGAATGTGTGATGGTAGTAACACGACGTGTCCAAGGGAAAAAGTGCAAAGAAATTCGAGAAAAATTCGAAAGAACATTTCACAAACCAGGACCTACAGTCAAAGCATTTCGCGATCTGGTCAATAAATTTAAAAGAGCAGGATATGTTCACGAAGAGGCAAGATCTGGACGTCAAGATACCTCTCAAGAAAATGATGAATTGATGAGATGTCTTTGAAACAAATCCTAGAATGTCAACTCGCATACCATCACGTAGGCTGAGCATACCATAAACGACTGTTCTAAGGATTTTAAAATCAATATTAAAAAGGAAAAGTTACCATATTCAAATGCTACATGAGTTACACGAAGAGGATTATCCAAGAGGAGCCGCCATGAGCACAGAATTGATTGAAAAAATTCAGACCGAAAACTTATTAAACCACATTCTCTTCATCGATGAGGCGACATTCCACACATACGGAAAGGTTAATCGACATAATTGCCGTATCTGGGCTAGTTGAAAACCGAGTTCTACGAATGGGAGAGAGATTCTCCTGAAGTTAGTCTAGTTGGGTATGACAAAATCGGAGATTTCCGGACCTTTTTTCTTTGCAGAAGCTACGGTAACAGGGCCAATTTATCTTGACATGTTTCAGCAGTTTCTTGAACCTACGGTAACATGGCCAATTTATCTTGACATGCTTCAGCAGTTTCTTGAACCCCAGCTTCATTCAGATGGCATTCTCGACACTGTTGTCTTTCAAGATGGAGTTCCATGTAACTATGCAAACATCGTTCAGGCGTACCTTGATGAGCTCTTACCAAATCACTAGATTGAACGTGGTGAAAACGCCCTGGGCAGCACGATCTCCGGATTTAACACCATTAAACTTCTTTGGGTGGGGCTTTATAAAGTCTGAGATTTACAAAATAAGTTACAGACCTGCAGGAGCTGCGAATCGTATTATCGTGGCAGTCGCTAAAATAAACCCAGAGATGCTTGAGAATGTGTTCCGCAATGCAGTGGACAGATTTGCAGAGACACTGATGGTGTTCACGTCAAATCTTAGCCCTAAGCTTGATAAATAAATATACATCTAATTATGTTACTACATTTTTATCCTAAAATACTGTTATTTTAGCAAAATAGATAGGGACTTTTGGACCACCCTGTATATATAAAAAAGGCATCTTAAGCGTCGAAAACCTTGATTTTCGCTCTTTCCTTATGCAAGGGGCCATTTTTTGCAGGCGGTCGCCCTTGGCACCTCCTTCACATATATATATATATATAGGCATCCCGAGCATAAGAAAAATATGAATTATAGTTTGTAGAAATAGAAAAATATGAATTTCTCCTATGATGCCGGACTTATGGGACACCCTGTATATATATATATAATATATATATATATATATATTACACGCCCCTCGGAAGTGAATTAAAATGAATTACTCCAAGAGGGTATAATATCGCGCTCCTGGATCGAGAAGACCGTCTCGATGTCTGGCGTTCCCGCAATAATATATATATATATATATATATATATATATATATATATATATACACACACACAGGGTGTCCCATAAGTCCGGCATCATAGGAAAAATAATTAAAAAAGGCAAAACAAACGCTTTTATTTACAGAACGTGCTCAATATGTCCACCATTGTTTTCAATACACAAATTCAGACGTGATACCCAGTCAGCAAGCACACGGTGAATGATGTCAGGAGTAATGGTGTTACATGCCCCAATAATGGGCTGCCGCAAATGTTCAACACTCCTAATTTTCTCTGACCAGCGCTTTCAAGTGGCCCCAGAGATAAAAATCTAGTGGCGTGAGATCCGGGCTTCTAGCTGGCCATTCCACAGGCCCTCGACGTCCTATCCAATGACCAGGGAATTGTTGGTACAGGTATTCCCTTACTTGGGTGCTGTAATGTGCAGGAGCGCCGTCTTGCTGGAACCATGTTGGGAAATTTCCTTCTTCGTTTAAGACACTGGGAAATGCTTCTTCCTTGAGCATACGTAGATAGGCCCCCTCTTTTCGATGAACATGTCACTGGAGGCACCTATGATGCGATCCTTCCAAATGCCACACCATACCATCACCCGAGATGCACCTTGTTCTTTTGAAGAGGTATACCAGTGAGGGTTGTTTTGAGACCAGTAGCGGGTGTTCTGTCGATTTACCTCACCATTTCCATAAAAAACAGCCTCGTCACTGAACAGAATGGTGGACGGGAAATTGGCATCCCGAGCATAAGAAAAATATGAATTATGGTTTGTAGAAATAGAAAAATATGAATTTCTCCTATGATGCTGGACTTATGGGACACCCTGTATATATAATATATATATATATATAGGGTGAACCAAATGTAGGTGGACAGTAAATGATAACGTTTATTTTGAGAATACATATTTAATTTTTTTGTATACTATAATACAAAATAAAATTTAAATAAATTTAGTTATAATATTTAATATAATATAACACAAACACCATAGTTATAATGAACACCATAGTTATAATATAATATAACACAAACCGTATTCAACCTACTGTCCACCTACTTTTGGTTCACCGTGTATATATATATATATATATATATATATATATTTATACGCCCCTCGGAAGTGAATTAAAATGAATTACTCCAAGAGGGTATAATATCGTGCTCCTGGATCGAGAAGACTGTCTCGATGTCTGGCGTTCCCGCAATCACAGAGCAATTCGTGGATCCTGTAGACTTCCTACCCCAAGTTCTCAAACGTCAAAGAACAATAAAAACATGTCGGCGGTTACGAATTTAATTAATTTTGGGCAAGACGGTTATTAATCAGTTACAATAAATCAAATGTTTCTTTTTTACAGAAAGTTAATAATATGAATATTTCTTCCAATAAAAGTTTATTAGTATGATAATAATTAATCCTTAATTGTAAGATATTAAATAAGCCAGAGACCCCTCTAAGACACCCTTGTCCGTTCTGAGTCTCCAAGCTGGTGGAGTCAATTTCTAAGTCTACTGCCTTTTCCTAGTCAGACTCCAATTGAAAACCCATTAATCTTCCAATTCCAAAAACAATTCTCTAACGAGCTGACTTTCCCTCGTCAGCCCGGAGACCCGTCTCCTCGGAATCTGTCGTAAGGGCACTGAGCCCCTCTTTATTTCGTCAAAGGAACGGAACCTGACTACGCCACCACGCAAGCGGTTGACGTCACCTGAGAACTTGGAGAAGCGAGCGTCTCACAATCCATTGTGTTTCCCAGGTGAAATCAAAGAAACAGTCCGTCACTGGCCCAACCTTTAAAAAAAAAAAAAAAAAAAAACCTATCGGAAAATCGAGCATCGAAAGAATCAATTTTTTAGATTACATTACAAATAAAGAGAGAGATCATCTTAATTTATTCGATTGTATTTTAAGATGACCTGTTTACAACGGATGTTGCTTATATTAGGCTTTTAGTGCCAACACGCTATTAGTCATAATGTGAACATTTTTAATCATTAATTTATAACAGTAGGCAGGAGCATTTAGTTAAATCACTCATTTACACAGTAACAAAAACTTAAGGTATTAACAATAAGAATTAATTATTTACCTAAAAGTTTTAAATAAGGTCAGTATATAAAAAGAAAATAATAGAAATACACAGTCGGAGAGGTAAATGAGCTATGTGTCAATAGCTTTAGGACAAACTTCGCGTGACATACAGTGTCGAGTGAAAATTCCTAAATTTTCTTGCAGTAAAATGGGTTCTGTTTTAAAATATTAATTAGATAAAATTAAAATGAAGAGGCTGGTGAATATTAAATGTTATGAACATAATGTAGCTATAAAATTAGCATACTTATGCATTTTCATATTTGTTTATCGTTTTTTTAATTGACAAAAGTTATTTACGTCACATCCTGAAGGTGCTTATAAAAAGCTTATTTTTGTAGGATAACTCTTGTTAGTTCACATTGCGATATAAAAGATTTATCCTTCTTATAAAAAGGAAGTACAGCAGGAATGGAAATGACATAGTGAGAGTAAATATAAAGGAATAATTTCAACTTAGAGACATTAATGAACAAATTGAAGCTAGAAAGCAAGTCTACGTCTATATAACAAATTTAACACAATTTAATAACCAATTTTAATCTAGAATGCAAAAGTAAGCACGTATACTAAAATTTACCATTTTAAAAGGTTATTAAGATTTTCACCAATTATTTTTAAAGGTAGGTTGCCTTAAAACGAAGGCTAAGCATTCACCTAATCACTAATTTCAGTTAGAGATTATTCACTGCAGTTAGAGATTACTCACTTAATTATGGATTTGAGCACATATTAGATATATAAATATTGAATCACTAATTTCAAGCAAGTAGTATATGCAGTAATGTCATTATTTTAAAATGACTATTAGGTGGGATAAAAAGCTTCGTCGTTCGGCGGAATCCTCCGGCTCGGTTACTCGAGGGCTATAAAAATGTAATATATGTATATTCCTTCTTTGCTTAACTACCGATTCGTACCTAAAGTGGTAGAAATCATCGCGCGGAATCTTTGTAAGGTTGTAAGGTATATATGTTATACCCTTCTTCTGGGTTTGTTCTCGTGTAACAGAAAGTAGTATCGATGATGCTGACCTGAAGACGTCGTATCAATTCTTACTTCCTCAGGCTCATTCACGCGAGTGCAAATTACGGGATTCGGTGACAGAGAAACGTTTGAAGTTTTTCCTTTTTGCTCTACTTGAATTAGATTGCTATTACAGTAGAGGAATTACATTTATCGAGTCGTTATAGGTTAGACCAGTGGTTCCCAACCTGGGGTCCCCGGACCCCTGGGGGTCCGCGAAGGTAGTACTGGGGGTCCGTGAACTTTCAATATTTCGAGAGGCTCCAATGGAAATCGTACATTTACCCACGATAAGGGCGCTCAGACTAAAATTTCAAGTTTCCTTGCTCTTGGCTGGAATTATTAATACTTTTTAATATGCTGTATTTTAATTGCATACTCTCTTATATGTCCTTTATTTGATAGTGAAAAATGAGAAAACGAGTTAATTATTAGTTAATAAAAACAGTTTGTTTGGTAGACGGAATCTTTCAAAAACATGGGGTCCGTGGGAAAAAAATAAAAATAAAAGGGGTCCTTTGTGGTGAAAAGGTTGGGAACCACTGTGTTAGACTTTAAATCAAAGTTGCTTTAATCCTGTTATAATTTATCCCAAGACTTCTTAACGCGGCTCGAGTCCTCTCTCAAACTCGGAGGCTAGTCGGGCGTGTTCAATCTAATGTCTATTTTCTTCTCTACGGAGTTCCGAAATTAATCGCGCAGTGTCGGAATCAAAATTAATCTCTCTCTATACGGATTGGGCCTTCGCTGCCACTTATCCAGAGATCCGCGTCCAACCGCCGCGTGCAGAATCTGATTAAGGGCGAAGAGCGCCTTCTTTTATATTAGAAAAACCGGAAGTTCTCTACATCATTCGCACGAAGAGCGTGGGACTTCTGTCACGAGTGAATACGTCACTGCAGTGCGTGACTTCCATACAGAAGGAAATACTAAATGAATATCATCATCATTAAATTAATCTAAACCCTCTGTTCGCAGTTCCGTTTAGAATCGGCGGAATCATTCATTTTAGATTTTAAACGGGGTGTATCCGGGAAGAGCCAATCTCTTTTTTTAGGAGCGTATCTAGGTATGCAAAGTACGTCAATTATATAAAATTAAATGAACCCTTTGTTTGCATGGGTTGTGGCTATGAACTTGACTTTGAATTTTACAGCATCAGGCGTTGTCTAGTTTAAATGAAATAAAGCGTTCCTTGTGAACTGGAAAGGGAGGGGTCACACACACACACACACACAAGGGCATTGTCTGAAATTAATATTAAAAGAAATATATATAACTTATTTTTCTTTTTTGCTTAACCACCGATTCGTACCTAGAGTGTTACATATCTGGGGAAGACAGTGGGTGGGTGGTATCGCTCGTGTGGGGATAGTGGACTTCGGGGTGAGAAGGTTCGGTTATTGGATATGCGCAGAGCTGGGCAGTAACGTGTTACAAGTAACGGCCGTTACGTAACGCGGTACTTTTTTAGTAACGGTAGTGGTAACGGCGTTGCATTTCAAATCAAGTAACTCTTTCAGTAACGACGTTACTTTTTTAGAGAAATACATTCGTTAGTCGTTCCTCGTTACTTTTTCATCGTAGCTCGTAATTAGTTTCTTTCGATCCTCACTCATTATTCATTAACCGTTAAAAATTTGTCCCTTCACTATGAGCGAGGTGAGCATGCTGGCCGTTGGCATGCTGGCAGCTTACTCCCATCCACCCTCTCCCCTTACACTGACAGCACTGTCAAAGTAAAAAGGCGAAGAATCCTGGAGCAGGGAGGGACCTAAGTTTAACAGAGGTTTCGTAATTCCTCTCATCTGGGCCTTCACGGCACGTTAGCTCTGCATCCTTCCCATCCACTAACTTTAAAAATATGTTTATTAAACTTAACACTCTTATACAATCTAGTGCCGCTGATGAGCGGGCTTTTTTCAGTAGGGAAGGATATACTGCGTTCGAAATGAGGCTCGCTCTTAGATGCAACTTTTGAGAAGCTTGTTTTCTTAAAGGCCAATAAAGATCTTTTGAATAATAGTTCTTAAGTTTGTATATTTAGCTAATAAATTTCAATTATCATTGCCATGCACAATAACTCATTTGATTCATTTCTTTAGTATTTCGTATTACTGTTTTGCAAAACTAAACTTTCCTGGTATATTCTAGCATTAGTAAATTAGTATCAATGGTATGCTACATCCTCTGTTATGTTGCAATTCCTAGTAATAAATCTTGCAGTAATTTTGTTTCACTTTTTTGGAAAATATTATGCCTTATAAGTCATAACAACGCAATGAAGGCATGCACAGACTTCATAGCCTATCCATTAACCAGTGGATACAAACCAACACATACTCGCACAAGGGAATGTTTATATAATATAATATTTTATGTATATATATAAATTATAATATACCTATGCATATATATAATATATATTTACATTTCATCAAAAGTAACGGTAACGAGTAACGGTGCCGTTACTCGTTACTTTTTAAAAATGGTAACTAACGATAACGGCGTTACATTTAGACTGTAGTAACGGTATTACATTTATAAAGTAACGAGCACAGCACTGGATATGTGGGAGAAGGGGTATGGATTTAGATGCGGTGAAGCAGATGAGAGTGGGTGAGGAAAGAGAAAATCGTTTCCGTTGAAAAGTGGGGGCCTTCGGCTAGTATATACTCTAGTCGCTCAGGTATGGGTATGCTGGACAAGAAAGGGAAACACCTATAACGGAGGTCGGACATGTTCGAGCATTCGACCAGGAGGTGGACGACGGTGATCGGGGTATGGCAGATGGGGGCAGAGCGGGGCTGGCGATTTAGCCATAAGGTGACCGTGTGTGCTACGTGTGTCCCAGGCGGAAACGGGCTGGAATCACTTCTTTATGGCGGGACCTATGGAACGAGGAGGCCCAATATTCTAGTTGTGGTTTGATTCGGTGAAGCTTGTTGTTTGTGGCCTGGTCCCATTCCTGTTGCCAAATGGAACGAAAGTGGGAGCGGAGAGTCGGGAAGAAATCAGTGAAGGGGAGGTGCCGGGTGGAGATCGACAGTAAGCAAGCAGTTTTCGCCACACGGTTCGCCTCCTTATTACCCTGGATACCGACATGTGCTGGGAATCTTGTGTTGGAAAGCCGTTAAGGAGTGGAAGTTTTGTTGGATGGTGCGGACGAGTGGGTGAGGGGGATTAAATCTTTTAAGGGAGAGAAATGCGCGTTGAGAATCTGAATAGATGATATAATTGCTGGCGGAGTAGGTGCTTATGATATCGAGGGCCTCCAGAATAGCAAAGAGCTCTTCTGAGAAAACAGAGGCCTCGCGGGCAGGGAGACGCCTCGAGAGCGGGGTTGGGTGAATATCATCGCTGAGGCGGCCATACCAACCTCCGAGCGGGAACCATCTGTATAAATGGGGACTGTCCGGGTGTCGGGTTACGTGTTCCTGGAAAAGTGAATTATATACTGTAGCAGTCGTGGTAGCTTTTGGCAGGGCACATAAGTCCCTGCAAAACTTGATATGGATGAGGATCCAGGGAGGGTAGATGTGATATGAGGTGGGAATGACTGAGGAAGTCCAGGAAAGAGTGGACGGCTTCAGTGAAGTGCCATCTGTCTCTCTGAGGTGGAAGTTCTGAGATTGCCGCGCACAGAAGTGACAAGGGTAGCCTCTGAGCGCGAAGGTAGGTCCTCACGAGGAGCAGACCCCGTCGGTAGTTTGATTTTGCTTGGAGGCTGGAGAGGAGCGGAAGGGACCGATGGAGAGGCGGAGGCGCCAATTAAGTATCGGGTCCAAGATACGGAGGCAAGCGCTGGAAGCAGATCCGTATACGACACTTCCATAGTGTCGTATTTTTCAAGAAGAAAAAGAGAATCGCGTGGCGACCATTTTTTCAAAGATTTTACAGGCGTAGAATGTTAGTGCGATTGGTTTATAGTTTGTGGAGTCAAGGGGGTCTTTGCCGGGTTTGGGGATAGGTATTACATGGGCCTCTTTCCACCGGAAGAAGGAAGTACCCTCGATCCATATACGGTTGTAGAGATCCAGTAGGAACAATTGCATAGTAGAATGGATGTGTTGTATCATGCAGTAGGGGATATTCAGAACTGCCTGATTTGCATCAGGTTTACATAGCCAGTGATCCAGTCATGAGGAAGGGTGCCAACTATCACTGATATAAGTAAAGCTATTACCAGGAAGGTCAGCCATGGATGAAAGGGTCAAGTTATCTGCACAAAAGGCTTTTAAATGGTTACCAAACAAGCAATTATATTAAGCACATTAGCATTGAGATCACCAATAATAGCTACACACGTTTTATCCAGCTCATCAATAATGCGGTAATCTTTCTACTTTCAACTGCTTGGAAAGGCATACATACATAGAATAACAAATTTGTTGTTGTTCACACAAATTCCTATTCCAGTTAACCAATATATTCCCTAATATATTTCTCACTCTAATCTCTACAGGGTAGCTACCCCACCAGGTCGGTAGCCTGCAAGGAGGCCATCTTGTTTATCTCTGGTGGCCTCCCTATCCCATAAAAGTCGCTGGACAGACTATTTAGGTCCTTTAATTAAGTTCTGTTTCCATAGCCATGTTTCCTGCAGAGAGAAAATACTGTATCAGCATTCTCTAGCAGCTATGAATTATGATCTGCCTGCGTTTACTGTTATTGCCTGAATTTAGGCCTCTACAGTTACGAGAGATTACCGTGAATGTTATATTAGGAAGATACAAGGTTTCTCCCATCTGTCTCGTGTAAAGGCACACTCTTTGCATGTTGGATTCTATCTATACTAAGTAAACCCAGCTTGATTTTTTTCCATAATATTAAGTATAGACTTAGTAATAACTACGTATGATAGGCTAATTACTGATCTTCAAGTAATAGAACGGTTAAGCAATAGCGATCACAATATGGTAGAGTTTGTCCTCTCAGTAAGTCACTCGAAACCAGCTAACTCGATTAAAATTCCTAACTTCCAGCACGCAGACTTTAGTAAATTTCGAAATAAATTGTCACACGTCAATTGGGAAAACGTAATGGGGAACTCCAACGCAAAACTAATGTGGGAATCGTTCGAAACAGTATTTAGGACTATAAATGAGGAACGTGTACCGTACAAAATTAAGCGTGCGAAAGTAAACAAGCCCTTGTGGTTTACTTCTAGAGTAGGAGACATTATAAAGAGTAGAGACAGGGCTTATAGGTTACATAAGTGCGATAAAGACAATTTGTGGTTACGAAACAACTACATATCTCTAAGGGGTGAAGCGAAAAGTGTAATAAAAAAGTCCAAGCGCGAGTTTGAAATCTCCATAGCTCGTGACGGTAAAGAAAACCCCAAGCGATTCTTTCAATACGTCAACAATAGAAATCCAGTAAAAAGTGTCTTGGGGCGTTTGGAGTACGCGGTCCAATTTTGGAATCCGCATATGCGCAAAGATATAGACAAAATCGAAAGAGTTCAAAGACGAGCAACTAAGATGATTCCGTCGCTTAGGTCAAAGTCATACGAGGATAGGCTTAAGGAGTTAAAATTGACTACACTCGAGACTAGGAGGCTAAGGGGTGATCTAATCCAGGTTTTCAAAATTATGAATGGGTTCGATAACGTAGATAGAGATAGCTTTTTCGAAATATCTCAATATAATAGGACTAGAAATAACGGGTGTAAGTTGACAAGTAGAAGGTTCGAGACAGCAGTTGCCAAAAACTCTTTTACGCATAGAATAGTAAATAGCTGGAATAGTTTGCCGGTAGAAGTAATTAGTAGCACGTCTATAAACATGTTTAAAAATCGATTAGACGCATATGTTGATAGATTGGGTATAGTTTAAGGTAGTAAAATTAAGGCTTTGTGGTGATAGATCCCACAGCTCAACACAAGTGTTGTGGGATATAGGGAGGCAACATTTTGAGTTAGGGGATACTCTCTGTCCTTACACACCCCATTTAAAGAGATTCCTCTGCCGAGCGGTGCCCCCCATAGTACTGTGAGGTATTGAAAAACTCATGATCTTCACTTGCCCCACAAACACCTTGAAATGGGAGACCCAAAATGGGTGCACACACATTTCTGCATTACTGTACAGTCTTTACAGCCACACCTACACTTTTCCTCCTGAGTATATATATTGTAATGTATATGGTTGTAAATTTTGACTTGGTCCGCAATCGACAGGACCGTGACTTACTTTTGGTTGGCAAGGTACTAGTATTGATGGATACCGTAATGAAATTGACTGGATTCTTTGGATCTGATATATTTGCATGTGGGTTTGTAATGAGTCTTTACTAATTATTGTTTTCTGTGTAACAAGTCTTTACTAATTATTGTTTTCTGTGTTTCAGATCTATGCTATGTTTATGTTGAATAAAGCCTCAAATTGGCCTTTACTTTATCTCTAGCCTGCTAACAAACGCGGCACCACAATTTATTCAACATTTCAATCAGCCATTCAGTCGGCCTTTCAGATACAGCAAGCAAATATTCATCCAGTAATCTTACTATATCATGGAGAAGGTGATTCGCCCGGATAAATTTATTACTTCTCCGAATTCTCCCCAAGCTGGGAAACTATGGAAATTATGGTCGCACGGATTCAAATATTTCTTGAGTACTATCGCCGAACACAACCCCAATAAATTGGAGGTTCTATTCATACATATCGGCCCCGATGTCGCTGATATCATTCAAGACTGCTCTACTTATGAGGATGCCATGGCAGCCTTAGAGGCCACCTACGTCAAGAAGCCAAACGAGGTATGCGCTCGCCACCTGTTGTCCACCCGTCACCAACAGCCCGAGGAAACCCTCGATGAGTACTTGCAAATTCTTCAACAACTAGCCAATGACTGCAACTTCAAATCGGTTTCCGCCGACGAAAACAGGAGTTCATCTGTGAGAGACGCTTTCATCCGAGGAATTAGAGATAGCGCCATCCGTACCCGCTTACTCGAAAATGACACACTCTCACTGGAAAAGGCTATCGTCCAGGCTCGAACATTAGATCAGGCCCAGAAAAACTCGGAATCGTACCTCACTCATTACGGTGCTGTCGCAGCCACTGGCTCTCGCCACGAACCGTCGCCGACTACTGACTCTGCCCGGCCTGCCTGCGTCCAAGGAGACGATCTCCCAAACTCTTCAGCCGCTGCGAATTTCGACAACAAAGCCGCTCTGTGCTTCTTCTGCGGGTCTCGACGCCACCCACGAAGCAGGTGTCTAGCAAAGGATTCTATCTGTGCGAAATGTGAAAAGACCGGCCACTGGGCCAAAGTCTGCCGCTCAAGTACTTCCTCGGCACGTCAAAAACAGGATAAAACCACAGAGTCTCATTCAGCCGCAGCATTAGCGACCATTAGTACCACTCTATCGTGTAGCTCCTCCATGCCTACCAACTCAACAGTCGATATCCTCGTCAACGGCCGTTCGTGTCTCGCCTTGTTGGATACTGGCAGCTCGGACAACTTCATTCGTGAGGATCTAGCCAAACACTTAGAGCTGCCCATTCTCCCGCACTCGGGCGTCGTATCAATGGCTTCGCCTAATCTATCCGCAGCCGTCTCAGGTCGATGTACAGTGAAGGTTACGATGGGAGACCGCGACTACGAAAAGCTCGAACTATCCGTCTTGTCGGATCTGTGCGCTGACATAATACTCGGTACCCCATTCTTAATCAGACACAAGGAATTGAACATCAATTTCGGAGGTCCGGAGCCAGCACTCCATATATGCGGCCTTACTCGATCAAGAATTTCAGCCCCACCACTATTCGGCAACTTAACTGCCGATTGTCGTCCCATCGCCACGAAGTCCAGACGATTTTGCTCTGAGGACAAAATTTTCATTGGGAAAGAAATCGAAAAGCTACTCAGGGATGAGATAATTGAACCCAGTAACTCACCCTGGCGTGCTCAAGTAGTCATCACATCTACCGAAACAAAAAAAAAACGCATGGTAATCGATTTCTCTCAAACCGTCAACCGATTTACCATGCTAGATGCATATCCTCTTCCGCGAATCGATGATATAGCCAACAAAGTCTCACAACACAAATACTACAGCGTAATTGATCTGTCAAGCGCATACTACCAGGTAGAAATCGATCCGTCTGAACGACCTTTCACAGCATTCGAGGCTGACGGAAATCTATACCAATTCAGAAGGATCCCTATGGGAGTAACTAACGGAGCCGCGGCCTTCCAGCGCGTCATGAACGAATTCATATCTGTTAAAAAAAGTGGTTAGAAATAACCGCATATATTTCCAAATAAAATATAAACAAAATAAATTAAAATAACAACCCTTGTTTCTAACCAACTAGTGAAGTTGGGTTTCCCTAATTAACAAAAAGAAGGAAAAAAAAGTTTCTGAGACAAAGAAAAACGGAGCTTTGGCCAATCTTGAAAATTTTTGACCGCATGAAGCGGGCCCTTTTTTCTCAAAAAAATTAAAATGCTCGTGGTTACCCAAACCGGGAAACTGAGCCAACCTTCAAACCTAACAACCTTTAATTAAATCGTATCCTTAAGTAATAACCACTGCAATTAATCAAAACCCATGTTTAACTAAATAGAGGCCGATCAGAACTAGGTGCAAGTAATTAAAGAAAATAACTAAGGTAAGAGAAAAACTAGGTACCTAGACGAAACTCGAACCGGGCTACAACGGCCCTAACTCAATAAGTAACTGGCTGTTATAGCCCCTATTAAAACCTAAAGGCAATATAGCCCTAACTTAACTTAAATAAAACCTTCTAAACCTTAAACCTTTAAAACCAAAAACTTAAGGGCAATCCAGCCCTAGCCTAACTTAACCTGCAAAACCTAGGTCTGGGAAATAGCCCCTACAAATAAATAACCTAGCAGTGTGTTAAACAATAACCTAAAACTTAACAACGAAAATTAAAAAAAAACTGGAAACTAAATGAAACTTATGAATCAGTTAGAAACTGAAAGGGTAACGTTCAACTGGCAACTTCATTTTTGGTAAGTCTAAATTAATTTTGATGAATTTAGCTTCACCATAGTTAGTAATCTGGCTGCTGACCAAATTTAACCTAAAAACCACTGCAACCTACAGTGAAAAAGTCTGTAGCTGTGTTGACAGTGTCTAAATAGGCCATTATTATTTCTATAATTACCGAGTCTATTTAAAGTAAACTTAACCTTAATACTACACCTAAATAAAAATAATATCTCTCAAGCTAATCAATAAATTTTTCAATATGGCGCCCCCGGGTGGGCAGTCGAGAAGTTAGTTACCCTTTTTTTGTTTTAATTCTGATACAATAGTTTTAAATCCAGTGAATTAAATTTTTTACATAATCTGAAAATTTAAATATAAATATCATTTATAATAAACCTAAAAATGGCTAATCAAACTGAAGCCACTCGTGGAAAAAGTATGGAGACCTGGTTGGGAAGTGATGTGGAAGCACTTGAAACTAGTAAACTGGTAAAAAGGAGGGGAGCAATCAGAACCTCAGCTACTAAACTTTTAGCTACAATCAAAGAGAGATGGGATGATTGGACTGAGGAACAAAAAAATTCACATGCTCGGCTTTTGTCCTCACAACTGGACAAGTTACAAAATCTAGACGAGGAAATCCTTAGAATGTATGTTTGTTCCGAAGGCTTCTCAGAGGATAAACAAGAAGAACTAGATGAAAAAAATAGTTATTACCACTTTGAAATAGATCAAATGATACAAGCATTAACAACTAAAAAAGAAAATAATGCCGAAGCCTAACCTGGCTGAACCTAAAAAACAAACCTAGCCTAACCTGGCTGAACCTAAAAAAAAACCTAGCCTAACCTGGCTAAACCTAAAAAACAAACCTAGCCTAACCTGGCTGAACCTAAAACAACCTAAAACACAAACCTAGCCTAACCTGGCTGAACCTAAAACAACCCAAACAAACCTAGCCTAACCTGGCTGAACCTAAAAAACAAACCTAGCCTAACCTGGCTGAACCTAAAAAAAAAACCTAGCCTAACCTGGCTAAACCTAAAAAACAAACCTAGCCTAACCTGGCTGAACCTAAAACAACCTAAAACACAAACCTAGCCTAACTGGCTGAACCTAAAACAACCCAAACAAACCTGGCTGAACCAACAACACAAACCAACCTACCCTACCCTACCTACCCTACCAAACCAACCTCCCTACCTACCTAACCTACCCTACCAAACCAACCTAACCTACCCTACCAAACCTCCCTACCCTACCTAACCTACCCTACCAAACCTCCCTACCCTACCTAACCTAACCTAACCTACCAAACCAACCTACCCTACCAAACCAACCTACCCTACCTACCTACCTACCAAACCAACCTAACCTACCCTACCAAACCAACCTACCCTACCTACCCTACTTAACCTACCTACCCTACCTAACCTAAAAAAAAAACCTTTTTAAGAGAACTTTACCATTTGTCCTTAAACTACTCCCTTCCAAAGGTTTTGATTTCAGACAATCAAGCCACCTTCAACACCAGATTGCACAATTTAGCAATAACTTAGGACTAACGTTCTACAGAAAAGACGCTTTCATTTTCATATTTCACCTAAAAGGAACTTTTCTGTAGAGCATGTCATTTTCATTCATCAAAATAAATAAATAAAATTTCCCAAGAATATAATTCTGGGTAAATTTTTTCCCCTTGGGGGCAGAGCTGGGCAATAAATACATTGAATGTATTTAAATACTAAATACTAAATACATGGGAGAAATGTATTTAAATACTAAATACTAAATACATTTTACGAATGCATTTAGATACTAAATACAAAATACATCAATTGTATTTAAATACATTTGTAAATACATTTTAAATACATACAAATTTTAATATATACATTCACTAATTCATGAGTAACAATATAAAATGCTTGATAAAGGATAAAGAAATAGTACAATCTAATTTCCGATTATATATTTCCCTTTTTAGAACAAAACAAAAACAAAAGAACTTAGAACTTACGATGTTCAACCAGTGACATATTATACTCATTATATCATTGTAAAATGAGTAACAATTAATGAGTAGATGAGACATAAACGTAAACATAAGACGTAAACATAAACATAAGGCACCTTCCGAATTCTCTTTTATTTCACGGTTGCTGCGGATCAAAACCAATCTTTCAAAAGTTCTGTCTGAAAGAGAGTTTCTTTTGGGAGTCAAAGTGATTCCCGCGAATGAGAATATTCGCTCTACCGGTGCCGAAGATGGTAATGTCGTGTTATAGCGGAGGAACAGTCTTTTTATGAGAGGATGTTTTCCCAAACTGTTGAAACATGAACCATGCTGTACTACACTGTCGACGCGTCGTACTGTGCTAGTACAGAACGTGTATTAAACCAGTAAAAGTACTTACATTTTTATATTTTGAGTATTTAAATACATTGTATTTAAATACTCATTAAAGTATTTAAATACTATATTTAAATACATGAAAAACAATGTATTTATAAATACAGTTCTAAATACACAAAGGTATTTAAATACGTATTTAAATACAAATGTATTTAAATACTGCCCAGCTCTGCTTGGGGGGAATGTTAAAAAAAGTGGTTAGAAATAACCGCATATATTTCCAAATAAAATATAAACAAAATAAATAAAATAACAACCCTTGTTTCTAACCAACTAGTGAAGTTGGGTTTCCCTAATTAACAAAAAGAAGGAAAAAAAAGTTTCTGAGACAAAGAAAAACGGAGCTTTGGCCAATCTTGAAAATTTTTGACCGCATGAAGCGGGCCCTTTTTTCTCAAAAAAATTAAAATGCTCGTGGTTACCCAAACCGGGAAACTGAGCCAACCTTCAAACCTAACAACCTTTAATTAAATCGTATCCTTAAGTAATAACCACTGCAATTAATCAAAACCCATGTTTAACTAAATAGAGGCCGATCAGAACTAGGTGCAAGTAAGTTAAAGAAAATAACTAAGGTAAGAGAAAAACTAGGTACCTAGACGAAACTCGAACCGGGCTACAACGGCCCTAACTCAATAAGTAACTGGCTGTTATAGCCCCTATTAAAACCTAAAGGCAATATAGCCCTAACTTAACTTAAATAAAACCTTCTAAACCTTAAACCTTTAAAACCAAAAACTTAAGGGCAATCCAGCCCTAGCCTAACTTAACCTGCAAAACCTAGGTCTGGGAAATAGCCCCTACAAATAAATAACCTAGCAGTGTGTTAAACAATAACCTAAAACTTAACAACGAAAATTAAAAAAAAACTGGAAACTAAATGAAACTTATGAATCAGTTAGAAACTGAAAGGGTAACGTTCAACTGGCAACTTCATTTTTGGTAAGTCTAAATTAATTTTGATGAATTTAGCTTCACCATAGTTAGTAATCTGGCTGCTGACCAAATTTAACCTAAAAACCACTGCAACCTACAGTGAAAAAGTCTGTAGCTGTGTTGACAGTGTCTAAATAGGCCATTATTATTTCTATAATTACCGAGTCTATTTAAAGTAAACTTAACCTTAATACTACACCTAAATAAAAATAATATCTCTCAAGCTAATCAATAAATTTTTCAATAATATCCTCGAACAACTTATCATCAACATACGCCTACCTCGACGATCTCACCATCTGCGGAACCACTTGGGAAGAGCACGATGAGAACCTTCGACATTTCTGGGAAGCCGCTAAACGAGTAAATCTGAGTCTAAACAAGGAAAAATGCAAGCTTTCGATGACATCAGTGCACCTGCTCGGATATTCTATCTCTCATGGCGTATTGCGGCCCGATCCCGAACGCCTCCGGCCACTACAAGAACTTCAAACTCCTCGCAACAAGTCGCCTCTACAACGCGTAATCGGACTATTCGCATATTATGCTGAATGGATTCAGAACTATTCCCTCAAGATCAAACCTCTGCTCAACGTTTCATCATTCCCATTAACTCGCGAGGAAGTATCAACGATCCAAACACTCAAAGATGATATCTCGAAAGCTGTCGTCGGTTCAATCGATGAAGAACTGCCGTTCACTGTGGAGACGGACGCTTCCTCTTCAGCAATCGGAGCCACCCTCACCCAGAACGGCCGCCCGGTGGCGTTCTTTTCTCGCGCTCTGAATAACACAGAACGTCGCCATCACATCGTGGAAAAGGAGGCATACGCTGTAATCGAATCCATTCGCAAGTGGAAGCACTTCTTAGCTTATCGACACTTTACTGTCGTCACCGACCAGCGGAGCGTATCTTTCATGTTCGATGGAAAAGCTACTGGTCGTATTAAGAACGATAAGATTCTCCGTTGGCGTGTAGAACTAGCCGGCTACTCATTCACAATAAAATACAGACCGGGCCCCGAGAACCGAGCCGCAGACGCATTGTCGCGATCCTTTTGCGCTGCTACTCCAAGAATATCCCTCGCCCAGCTGCATGTTAATCTGATACACCCAGGAGTCCGCCGAATGACTCATTTTGTGAGAGCTAGGAACCTACCATTCTCAGTGGATGACATCAAACGAGTTACGTCGGAATGCCAAACATGCGCTAAATGTAAGCCACAGTACTATAAACCAGAAGTTAGTCACTTAATACGGGCCATGTCCCCGTTTGACCGACTTAACATCGACTTTAAAGGCCCGCTTCCGAGCGCAACTTCGCGACCTTACATCCTAACAGTAATCGACGAGTATTCACGCTTTCCTTTTGCCTTCCCGTGCCGTGATACGAACACGTCAACCGTTATCGCCCGTCTCACCGAGTTATTTTCTACCTTCGGAACTCCCTCTTACATCCACACAGATCGAGGGACATCGTTTATGTCTTCGGAACTAAAACTGTTCCTAACTAAACATGGTATCGCGACTAGTCGCACAACGCCGTATCACCCCCAAGGAAACGGGCAATGCGAACGTTACAATGGAATCATCATGAACACCATCAAACTAGCCATAGAAGATCGCGGGTTGACGATGTCGCAATGGGAGTCCGTCCTACCAGACGCGCTGCACTCGATTAGATCGCTGCTGTGTACGGCCACGAACGAAACTCCTCACGAGCGTCTATTCACGCACCCGCGGCGTACTTCTACCGGTTCTGCACTACCGACGTGGCTGTCTTCTCCGGGAACTGTACTCCTTCGCCAATTCATTCGCCGATCCAAGAACGACCCCCTCGTCGAGGAAGTTGAGTTAATTGAGGCAAACCCCAACTACGCGTTTATACGGCATCCGAATGGGAGAGAAGATACCGTATCCATCAGGGACCTGGCACCGGCGGGACGTAGCAATACGGATGACACGAATCACTATGAACCCCCCCGTACCCAGTCCGCCAATCAATTCCACCCCGCTAACGCACGACTCAGAACCCGCTGAGATCCGCCGACACACGGTCCCAACAGCTCCCGTCGAAGTCGAGAGGGGCCCACCTATGTCAGTAACCTCCGAGACGAGTCCCCCTCTGAGAAGAAGCACTCGAATCAGATACCCAGCTCAACGCCTAAACTTGTAGACTCTTCTTTCTTCCAAAATATCTTGAACTTGTCGTTTTGTTTCTTACCGTGCAATGTGTCACGTATTATAAAAGAAGAGAGGAATGTAATGTCTTTACTAATTATTGTTTTCTGTGTAACAAGTCTTTACTAATTATTGTTTTCTGTGTTTCAGATCTATGCTATGTTTATGTTGAATAAAGCCTCAAATTGGCCTTTACTTTATCTCTAGCCCGCTAACAAACGCGGCACCACAGGGTTATAAATAAATATAGAGTGTAACATATTTGTGGAGAGTAGTCTGTTATGACTTGATCCTCTGGATCCAGAGATTCTATCTTTAGTTTTAAATCGATAATTGATTAGTTTCAAATTGATAATTATTTAGTTTTGTAAAAATTGGTCGTTGCCAATGTACAGGCAGTTTTTACATAAATTTCTTATGTTCTTGTGGTTCGGAACCCACGTAAAATTGTGGGTCCCCTCCGCCACCACGGAGGACATACACAATTACGAACACAGTTAGGTAGACCAGCCATGAGTGGATCTTAGGGTCTTTGTTGGTCTGAAACATTATAACATTACATTATAACATAAGTACCTTCTCCAGAATTTGTGAGAGGGGCTGCAGGTGTTTTTCTTCTCTTTTTCTCTCAGAACCACCGTCAAATGACATTCATTTGGCAAGAAGCACTCGAGAGGAAAGAGATTAAACAATTAAGTTTATCGCTTATCCAAATCCTTTTCTTTCTACTTGAAAAAAATTGCTTTCATTAATATTAAAATATAATTTAAGTTGATGACGTCTTTTCGCGGGTAGTCTAGTTCTTCAAAACACGAGACAACAGAACAAAAAATCTAAAGCAAAAGTGGGTGGAATTTCGGAACTTCATAAAAGTTATTTTTTATACGACCTCAAAAGTAACTGCGGTGTTAGGGATTTTAAGCAAAGATACCACTGTTCAACAAAGTTTTTTTCCTTTTGATAAATGTGGGTGATTCTTATGTTCTTTTTTATGCTGATTACGAAAATGGAAATGGATGTTTTCTATCACCCACAGTTTTTGAGGGATTTGCAATTTAAAACCCTTTGAGATCGAGATAGCATTCCTTAGTTTGTAAACATAATACAAGATTTATTGTTAGTCATTTATTTTGTATAAAATCTTTATATTATGCATATTATTATTTATATTCGTGTGTTTATTAGGGCGGAGTGAAACGACTTTTTATTTCAAATTTATTTGCCTCACTTGTTTTTTGGTGTATTAGAACATAAAAATGATGTATTCACTATTCAGTCATTTAATGTTTGTAACTCAAACCATCTCTCGCATTTTTATGTAAAAACAAAATGGCCATCAGCCAGTTGTCCATAAATAGAAATATGCTCAAAACAAAAACTAAGTGTTCTATCAAAAAAAATAATTGAAGAAAAACGCTTTATAATGCAAAACTATACTTAAACACCATTGTGTATATAAACATTGTATTGAAATAAAATTGTATCTGGTCTCACTTGGTTGGATGCCGTAAATCAATTACAATTTGAATGCGATATAAAACCTGCTCATCTCAAATATTTTTTTTTCAGGAGAGGCATCAGATCCTTTTTGGTTTCAAGATAGGGAAGCAGAGAACGACTTTTTATTCTTGATCTAATAAATCCGACTCTTGATTCCTGTGATATTACTGATGCTGATGCATCTGTAACCAACTTCAGGGCTCTTTCGACGTGTGTGTGAATTGGGTATTGCTCAACTTTGAAACATTTCGTTTCGTACTCAAGCAATTCTTCATCACACAATTTAGAAGTGAGAGGTGGTTCACCGATATCAATCCTATCCCAGATGATTATGGAAAAACTATACCCGCTTACGATGTGGCATCGTATGTGATACCTTTATTTCATAATTAAATACTAATTATTAATTTAATGAATTAAATATCTACAGAATTGCCTCGGGATTGGCGACATTGCCATTGGGAATGAAAATAATTGCCATACATACATAGAACTCATATGTAGGCACCGGGCCTGCATAACAACAAAACCAGCAAAATCAGCAAATAATAAAAGACAAAGATTATATTAGAGCGGCTCGCTCGGAGCTTGCTTATGTTACAGCGATGCTTTAAGCAAAGAAGATGTCCTTTATCTTCCTATAAGTTCTGAGTGAAATCCTCTTAATATAAAACCTAATAACTATAAAAAGGATGGGCCTATTCCTTCTGGTATTTAAGTGTAGTGACTGGCTGACTGCTTATATTAATTACATCAAAGCAACTCGTTGTGTAACTCCATCGTACCGCGGCCCTACATCGAAACAGAAGCGAGGCCCAACGAAATAATAAGGTAAGGCAATTCCTTTCTTTACCATTAGGCAACGCAAATACCGAAGGCAATTAAACATAAAGAGGTCCATTGAAGACCTACATATACATAACTAACGAAAAAACGTAGGGCTTTTGTCGTTAACTCTCCACTGTAATCTGCTGGAAATTTCCAACGGATGAGGGTATCAGGCAATCAACCTATAGGCCCCGATAGTTTTTTTCAAAATGATGATGTCTGTCCAATGTGATGCTTTTGAAGTTCAATTCTGGTACTCTAAATTCTCCGACTTTTTGTGTATTGGCTTCCTTACACTTTCTTGTTTGTATTATTCGATCGATTGCAACTTAGCGCAGCTTTTGCTCACTATCTGACAGCAGTGATAGAAGAATATTTTCCGAGTGAGCAAAATAGGCATTCCGCGATATATAACGTTGGACAACTTCTTGTATATCTTGGGGTAACAAACAGGTTGAACCTTTTTATCGCATCAAAGATATGTTTGGGTCCATCAGGCAGATACGGTTTAAATTTTATATCGAACCAGTTAGGACCATAGTTTGTTACTATGAACAGAGCAAGGCTATGTAACTCTCTGGAGGGATTCTTTTGGGAGACATAATAACGACATAGTCTGTTAGCTAGAGTTGTTAAGGGGACCAGGCTTGAGTTTCTCTAGGCTTCCGTCAACATATCCTTCTCTTATGGCCCCAATTATTCTGAACATGTATTGTTGATCATTACTTAAATCTTCTATGAGCTCATCTGTGAGAACTGGGATGCTATTGGCCCCATCTGTAATTGGGGAGAACTTTGCCACAGGCATCTCATGGCAAGTCTTAAGAGTATTACCAAGAGATCCACTGAATGATCTTGGCCCAGTTGTTTTCCCGTCGTATCGCTCAAACAGATGCCTTAAAGGAAGTTTATTTGTATGTAACATACAAATGCTCCATTGCAATGGTCGGTTCAGCTTCTGCTCGATGAAATGGATTATGCCACCTTTAGACCCTGTGTTGACATTCGTACTGTCGCACCCTATCACCTGGAGATTCTGGTCTAGTGTCACTTCATTCATGTAAACGAACAACGATTCAGATACATCACCTCCTTTTCCAGATTTAGGGCTCAAATGGTTAAGGTATTCTCCACCAGGCTCACTCAATAGTACATAATGTTCTTCAACAATTATATCCTGGTACCATTTACCATCTTTATTTGTCTTTTCTCCCATCGAAATATAAAGCTTTAACATCACCATAACTTTGTGCAGCTTCAACTTGTAATGTTTTTCTCAATTTCTCTCTCTCTTCTCACCTTACTTCGATCAATAAAAAAGTCACTGTCTTTTTAGGTAATGATACCCAAATCCACCAAAGTAGCTAAAGCAATGGCCGATGCAGCCCTATCTGAAACACCAAATCTGTCAGCTTCCATAGCGAGATTGGGTAAAGGGGCTCTCATTTGAATGTTGGAGCATTCATATTCAGACTCAGTTGTTGAACTTTCTTCGGTACTAGAGAGATCAGTATTAGTATCAGGTGAAAGCACATCATCAATGACTACCTTTTTGAATTCTTCATGCATGATTATTTTTCTTCGCTTCCTTGATGCTCCTTCAACTTTCTTGCATTTCTTTTTGCTATAGATCTTGAAAGGGCAACATCCACACCTCCAATCACCATATTTGGCATAGTCCTCTGATCCTCAAGGAATTCCAGTTGTTCTTTGGGTATTCTTGATTCTTTTGGACAAACACAAATGTTTTTTACATCCGCTTTTTCGGCAGTCAAAATCTTGGTGCGAAACGAAGTTGCATTTACAGGCACAAATGTCAGAATTCTACCAATGATTTTTTGAACAATTCAATAAGCTTCGCACTGATTTTGGATCGAGTGAGTTGCGTAATCTTGTCTGTCGGTAAAGCGTTTCAGCTTGGTAATTATGGATTTTTTATTAATTGAGGGTATTGATGAACGTTTCCACACTTCGACCAATGCTTCTGCTATCGTTTCGAGAATATCATTATTTGTCAACTTTGCAGATGAGCCTTCCTTCAGTAGAAGAAAATATCTCCCAACCTGCATATTAGAAGGTAAGACATTATGTGGCAATTCACTTGGAATTCCGAACAGAAAATGTTGCTTCACCGACTATCTAGTTAGAGATTTTGTCATATTTAGATCTGAGGTTAAATTTCTACAGAAATATCACACTATGAAAATCTGAAAAAAATACAAAACACAGAATTAGTTAAAACAAATTATATATGAGCTCTAAAACTAAAATGTAAACATATTTTACTCAATAGTCTTTGCAGCCACCCATGCTACAATATGCAGCATGCGGCTCCTACCCCAATCCCTTATCAGCCATATGCAAGATGTCATTGACCTCGAGTGAGACTGATGTTTAGATAAGCGTGTGTGTGTTCTTAAGTAGTTAGTGATTAGTAAGTATCGCTTGTATTGTGTGAATATATTTACTCGTTATCAGAGTTATAACCAAATAACGCACACTGTAACGCGATATCTTCTCTCAAAAACCGATAGATATTATATTACGGGTCTTTTAAAATATGACTTTCCGCCATTTTGTTTTCGACAAAAATGCGGCGGGTGGAGGGTCGTAAAAAGAAAATATTATCTTTTAGAACTTCTAGAGCAGCGGTTCTTAACTTTTTCGTGTCATTTCCCCCTTCGACCAGTTCGCCCTACCCGATTTCCCCCTCTATTAGGATATGGAAAAAGGTAGCCTCGAAGACAAAATTTAACAACATTAGTAGACTTATAACACACACAGATTATATGATCAAACAAAATTCTGCCGTAAATTCCCCCTGGATTCCTGAAATTTCCCCCAGGTTAAAAAATGCTGTTCTAGAGGGTCAATACACCAAATCATGAGTGAGGCAAGACGATTTAATATTTTCACTCCACCCTAATGTTCATATATAATATGCATATATTTTAGTATACTGCATATATACATCATAACATATATATACAGTACATATTAGGCCGGGTCGAAATTTTATATTGAAAAGGTACATATTGTGAGGGGTTTGAATGGAACACAGGAACCCCCTCATAAATTATTTTTACTGTTTAAAGCCTCCTACCCCTGGCACAACTTTTCACTTTTTGACCTATATTGAAGGCTATTCCATTTATACGAGACTTACTCTACATTCAAGTTTTTTGAGGACATAAATCTTTATTAACGTATAATTTTTTATTTAATAATGTACAGTATTAGGAAAATTAATTAAGTACAACAACATATTCAGAAGAAAAAATGTGCTAAAATTCAATTAACTTTTTCATTGTTCGTTATCACATCAAAAGGGAAGAAATTTTCAATATCATTAGGAAATTTTATTTCATATGTTTCTTACTCATTCCATTGGTGCCTTCCATTCCAACTTGGGCAGTTTTCTTCTTTTGTCTTTCCACTTTTAGTCAATGCGCTATCTTTCCTTCCATCAAATCCAAGGCTCTCTATCTTCAGATTTTCGGATTTAGACTTAAGAGTATTTGTTTCACCCATGCGATTTCTTTCTCTTTCTAATTTCTTTCTGTCAAGCATGTTGGTGTGGTTAAGGATTCCTATATCTTTTAAAGCTGCATTGACTATTATTGCAACTGCAGCTCAACAACTTAAACGATAACGATCTGCTGTTAATGCTAGGTTTTTATAGAAATGCCTGTTCTGAATATTCTCAGTCAATTCTAAATCGGCCTCATAATCAGTGGCGTAACTAGGGTGGGGCAGGTGGGGCGCCATTTTTTATTTAAAAAAAATAAAAAATTAAGAGTAAAAACATGCTCTTTTGGAAATGTACCGGTACCATATCTCTAGCCATCGAATTTCCATGAATTTCAGATTTTTAACTTCATTTAACTTTATTAATTCATTCTATTTTTATTAGAATTTTATTATGAATTAAAAGTCCGAAAAAGAAGCTGAGTGGAGCAGAAGGCAGGAAGAAAAGAAAAATGCAAGAAGCAGAAGCTAAAAAGTCAAGTGGCTTTATGATGTCATTTCTTGAACAGCAACAAGCTGGTCCTTCATCAGCATTAACTGCATCAGATATGAGTGTTGACCAACCCGCCAGTGTATCAGAAGGCTTCATGTAGGCTTCTTGGAGTTTGATAAAATATCAAAAAAGGTAATTTTATCAAATGCCCTGAGGACAGAAATGGTCACATTGGGTTCGAAGTATTTTCAAAATAGTGAAGGGCCATTTGTTCCCACACAAAACCGATCAATGAATGAAAGATGGTTTAAAAGAAAGTTGGGAAATGGATGTGGAGTAGTTTGGCGCTCATGGCTTGTTTATTCTCCAGAGAAGAAAGCAGCTTTTTGCTTTTGTTGTTTGCTATTTTCTCAAATTGAGTCAGTCAGTCTTCATTGGAGCAAGAAAATGGGTTCAATCATTGGAAAGCACCAGAAAAGCTTAACACCCATGAAAATGCAAAAAATCATCGATACTGCTTCACCCAATGGAAGGAAATCTTTTAAAAAACAGAGGAATCATTGACGTAGAGCTTCAAGCTCAAATTGCATCAGAAAAACAAAAATGGCGAGATGTTCTCCACAGAATTCTCCATTGCATAAAGTTTTTAGCAACTCAGAACCTTGCATTGCGTGGTCACAAGGAATCCCTTGGGTTATTAAAATTGTTGGCAAGGTTTGATCCTGTCATGAAAGAACATCTCAGTATTGTGGAAAAGCACCCTGGAAGAACATCATATTTATCTCCGTTAGTGCAGAATGAATTTATTCAGCTGATGGCTTCTACTGTTCGCCAGAAATTGTTACAGAGCATTCATAAGGCCAAATATTTTGGCCTCATGTTTGATTCTACTCCAGATGAAGCACATCGAGAGCAAATGGCAGAAACAGTTCGTTATGTTGATATTGATTTTCAGGAGAAAACAATTTTTATAAAAAGAGTCTTTTCTTGGATTTATCCAATTAAAACGAAAGGATGCTGAAAACATTGTGGAAGTCATTTTGGAACAACTGGAAAAAGACAAAATGCCGCTAGAAGACTGTCGATCTCAATCATATGACAATGCTGCAGTTATGGCTGGTTATAAAAGTGGTGTTCAACAGAGGATTAGTGAAAAAAATAGCAAAGCTATTTTCGTAAACTGCGATAATCATTCTCTCAATTTGGTTGGAGTGCGTGCTGCTAACCATGATGCAGTGATGGTGACTTTTTTTTGGTGCAACTCAGTCGCTTTATTCATTCTTTTCACGTTCAACTCTCCGTTGGCAAAGCTGAAAGATGCCATACCAATATTTGTCAAATCTGAATCTGAAACTCGATGGAGTTCCAGAACAGAGGCTGTGAAGCCTGTTCATGAATACTTTGATATTATAGTGGAACTCTTGCAAAGCATGGTTGATGATCAAAATGAAACTGCTGATACAAGAGGTGATGCAAGGCAGGTGCTGAATCAAATTTTGACTTTTCATTTCTTGGCTTTGCTTGGATTTTGGAACAAAATTCTTGTTCGGATTGATCGTGTTCAAAAACGACTCCAAGATCATACCATGAACTTTCATGATGCTGCTTATGATTTAAAAGCCCTTCAAGATTATTTTTTAAGCAGTCGAGAATCATTGGCCAGTGAATCACTTGAAGCAGGGCTGAAACTGTGTGATGAATGGGATATTCAAGTAGAAAGACGCCCCAGAAAGAAGAAACAAATGCCTGGTGAAAAAGCCAAGGATGTAGGGTTAACTGCGAAAGAAGAAATGATGAGAATAGTGAAACTATTGATCGTCTCCATAATGAAATGGAAGAAAGATTTGTCCGTCTCCATGACTTGGATTCAAAATTTGGATTTCTTTTAGATGCTAGAGAATTATTGTTTGACTCAAATATCTTAAAGAAAAGTTGTCTCAACCTTGGACAGTTTTATAGCAATGATATTGACGGCTTTGAGCTTTATGAAGAAATCCTGGATTGTAAGATGCTTCTGAAAAGTCGCCCAAATGTTCAGATTTCTGAAGCTGAGGAACTCCTCAAGTTTATTGTTCAGTATGGAGATGAAAATGTTTTTCCAAATTTGAGAGTAGCTATTCATATAATGCTCACTATTGCAATTTCAATTGCCAGCTGTGAGCGATCTTTCAGCAAGTTAACATTGATCTTATCATATTTGAGAGCTTCAATGGGCCAAGAGAGACTTTCTGCTTTAGCCTTGCTCAGCATTGAACGTGAGGAAACTGAAATAACAAATTTTGATAACATTATTGATAAGTTTGCATCAGCAAAAGTAAGAAAAATACATGTTTAGTGTGAAGTTCCAAATTATTCATTAAAAGAGCCAAAAATAATAGGTGCAAACAAGGCATTTCTTTTAAAGTACCATATAAGTGGAATGATTTTTGTCAGTATCTAATATTCTAATTGCTAATTCTGCTATCGGTAATTCAGTAAAATTCAAGAAAACATCAAAGTGTATTCTCATGATTAAATTGTAATATTCTGCTTGATTGTTTCTGTTGTAATTCGGCAAATAATTAATTAACCATACTTTGGTTCTATAAAATTAAATTGTATTAATAGAAATTTAATATCAACCTTAATAGTAAATATACGCGGTTATGTATATGGATAGAAAAACAAAGTATAAACTGTAAAAATAATTTTTATGAATTGTATTTTCATTTCATTTTAATTTATTTTTACATATTTTTGTACAGTTTTATATGTATATAACCGTTTTTCATTTTCATTTGTCATAAAATAAACTTCTTAAAAGTATATTTTGTTAGCGGTATTATTACGAGTAACCAGTTTGAGTACCATTATAAGAATTCAGCCAGAATTTTAAAGAACACTGGTTTTAAGGGCGCCATTTATTGATTTGCCCTGGGCGCGATCAACCCTAGTTACGCCTCTGCTCATAATCTACGTCCTGACTCTCTGAATCTACATCCGTCGTCTTCGGTATTTCTTATAAATTCCGATGGTAAACATTGATGGCTTCAGTCATTTCTTCTTGTGCTTTTAGTTGACGGTTTTGTGCTTCTTGGGCTCTTGCTAAAGGTCTCTTCTTTGTTGAACTAGCTATGCGATCAATTGGTCCTAACTGATTTTTTCTTTGTTTTTGACCCACAAAAGAATTTCATTCTGCCATTGGTATTTTATCCTTACACCTGCAAGATTTCCTATCAATTCCCTTATCATAGCATTCACAAGAAGATATATCAAACATTTCATCATACTGAGCTACTCTTAAGGCAAAATTTTAATTTCTTCGATGTAACGGCACCTTGTTCAATTTTGAGGCTACTTCTATTAGTCGACCTTTGGTGTTAATCGTAGGAAAAGAAAATTTCATCCAAATGTCTTCAATATGTTTTACAATAACCCTGTAACAATCATTAGCAGTTGCTGATCCTTTTGATTTAGCTTCTTCACGACGGCGCACAAAAAGGTAGTCTCACAACAACTGCTTTTGAAGGAGTCATGGCTGCTGGGAATTCCGTAGGATATCCAAAGGCTGCATTTGAGGACTTGCTTCTAGTAGTCATACTCATAGTTTATATTTAGAAGTAAAATCAAATTATATGTAATTTATAATTTATGATAATTCAAATTATAATTAAAGCAAATCATCTCTATTTATCCGAAACAAAAATATCAAGCATTAAACAAACAACTTATCATGTAACATATAACAACATATGCAAATATGAAGGTAAAAAAGGGAGGAGGGGCATCTGATAGGGGTAGTAGGGTAGCACATGCTTGATATTTTAATATTTTGTAATGATGATAAAATGAAACTTCTCACAGTGTACTTTTTAAGAAATAAAAAATTTCCCATTTTCAACCTGGCTTAGTATATACGGCCTCTTTTCACATTGTGACGATTTGCCAGTACCGAAACTACCAAAGACATGGACTTTAGATGAACCTGATGATGAATCTTGTAATGAACCTTTGGACAGACATGACGATATGGACACACAATTTCAACCACCTTCATCGGATGAACCTCATTTAATTTCTCTATCAGAATTAAATGATCTTATGAGAGTTAAATCTATCTAAAAATCAGGCTGAGCTCTCGGGCTCTACTGTAGATTGAAACGTTGGAATCTCTTACAAAAGACTAAAAATATCATTATTTCGTAAGCGTCAAGACACATTTCACATCGTTTTTCGCTATGGAAAATGATTTAATGACTTGTAATGATGTGAACGCTCTCATGGAGGCACTTGGTCGAGAGCACAATCCTAAGGAATGGAGGCTTTTTGTCGATTCATCAAAGTTGAGTTTGAAAGCTGTACTATTGCACAATGGTAATGTCTATCCTTCGGTAACGATTTCACATAAAGCTCATATGAAGGAATCATATGACAATGTGTAGTTAGTTTTGAAACATATTGACTATGATAAACACTCCTGGCATATACAGTATGTGGTGATCTGAAAGTGATTGCACTTCTCCTCGGCTTACAGTTAGGATACACAAAGTTCTCTTGTTTCCTCTGCGAGTGGGGCAGCCGAGCTAAGGGAAGTCATTATACACAGAAAGAGAGGCTACTTCGACAAAATTTGGTTCCAGGACAGAAAAATGTTGCCCATGAACACCTAGTAGATCCAGCAAAAGTTTTCTTACCACCTCTCCATATTAAACTTGGTTTGATGAAAAATTTTGTAAAAGCCATGAATAAGGACGGACCTGGATTTCTATGTCTAAAACAGAAGCTCCCTGGAATCAGCGAAGCGAAAATCAAAGAAGGCATTTTTGTGGGCCCCCAGATCAGAGAAGTGATGAGAGAGACTGCATTTGACGAGTCTTTGAATGTGGTTGAAAGAACAGTATGGAAAGCTTTAAAAGAAGTGACTACAAATTTCCTCGGCAGCGTCAAATCAGAAAATTATGTTTCCCTAGTGGAGGCAAATGATTAATGCTTACAAAGTCCGGTGCTAGTGTCTCCGAGCAACTGATACAATGAGAAAACAATGAGAAGTCATGGGGTGTAACATGTCTTTGAAAATGCATTTCCTGCACTCCCACCTGGACTTCTTCCCATCAAACCTGGGCGCTGTCAGCGATGAGCATGGTGAAAGATTTCATCAGGATATATCAACCATGGAAAAGCGGTACCAAGGAAGATATAGCCCCAGTATGTTGGCCGAGTACTGTTGAACACTTATAAGAGAAGCCCCGAGTACTAGTTATAAGCGAAAATTAGCTGCAAAAATATTTTAGGCAAGTTACTTTTCTTTTTTGTATGATTAAATATATCAAAAAAATAAGAAAATCTGTCAATTTCATTTGCATTTCCTTCGAAATTGGTGGGTGATAGAAAAATTCTGTTTTCAAATTCGTAATCAGCATAAAAACGTACATTGGGATCAGGTAAATTCATTCGAAGGAGGAAATAACTTATATTTTGTTGTTCAGCGTAATTTATAACAATATCCAAAATATATTGATTTAATAAATCTATTATTATTTATCGACTTGTATTGTCAAATCAAAAACTATGGAAAAACCGAAGGTGTTGTCATTTTTGTCAACTATCTGTACAATCAATAAATAAATTAAGCATATAGGCTTGCATTATTTTTAAAGAGTAATGTGGAAACATTCAGTTCTTCATTCAGTACTTCTAAATCATGCAAATATGACCTTGTGTGAAGCTTATTTTTCAGACGCTAGGTGATGAGTATCTAACGTTCATTTGGCGGGAAAGCTCGATAAATAATGGAAAATATCAAGTTTCGAATCTCGTTTCGAATCTTTGGTTTAAGGTTGTTACAATTGTAAGATAAAATTTTATGATAATTAACTAAGCTTGTTTACCTGTTACACTAAAAGTTATAATTAATGAAAGCCCATTAATATTCATTACTCAGAATACTTTTGCCTCGGCAAAAGTATTACGACTAATAAAATGTCCTGTGACTGAGTTTGGCCTCATTATAACCTCACAAGTGCCAGGTTAGAATATTTGGGATCCGTCTTAAATGAACTTCATGAAAATAAGCCTAATTCCTGTCGAGGCTACATAACTATATAAGGTCTAAGAAGTAGGTATGTAACTTAGGACTACAGCCAACATAAGCCATAGGACTATGATGATGTCAGGCAGAAAATGACCAAATTATTTAGTTTTAAAAACTAAACTAAATGTAATCAAATCCAGATCACAAAATTAAAGTTTTTGCTGATCGTTTACACTCCATTCAGTCTTTCTCCCACCTTCGCCAGTTACTTGGACTGCTCGCCTCGGCGCTCGTTTCTTCCCTCAACACGGACTGCCTCGCCAATGGAATCTCTTCGACTGTTCTACAGAACCGAAACCCCGAAGCGTCCTGCATCTATCTATCTATCTATCTATCTCTCATCTACCTTTGTATCATCTGTACTTAATTTGTCTGCATTAGGACTGTAAATATGTAAATATAAGTAAATCAGATTGTGATTTACTCGTCCTTGTTCCTGGTAATACACATCTGAGGTACGCTCGGGCAGTGTTTTGAATCCCGTTGAAGTACGTGTAATTTAAAAATCCTCACGATGCATTTATTTATATTACAGTGTTATGACACTTACTGTTAATACACCGAAGAATGAAAAGGAAGAGGTTCGCATCAACGATGATTATGTATTTCCTGTTTTCCATCAGCCATAAACTTTGTCTGTCGTCAGTCTTATCCCCTGCATTGCATATAATCCCAACAATAAATTCCGCCCTCCATGACTAAATAAGAAATGCAAAACATCTGAATACTTAGGCACTTTACATGAACTGTCTTAACTATTGCAGATAAAAAAATATAATCAAACAATGATTTCAGTGGATTCCTTATCTTGCAATTCAAATCCCAAGAGAAAGGGGAACTACCGCGTCTAATGCTCTTGGTATTGAACAATTTGGATTAATTCTGTCACGCATAACTCGAAAGATTTTAGTACCAAAGGACATCAAATTATTCTGTGCTACTTTCTATAAAATCATCGGCAGTGGGTAAAATGAGAATGTTACACCTTATGAAGTGTACAAATGGAAACGCTGGTTTCACCTGATGCACCACTACAAGTAGGTTTTTAGATAATGTATATATTGTACCGTGTGACCACAAAAATTGTCCCTGTTTTTAATCGCTTATTACTCAGTCATTATTGCAGCTTCACAAATGAAATAAAAAGCATTCGAAAGAGAACATTTTAAAGTTTTATTTAATTTTTTCGATATCCTGGATACGAAATCAGTACTTATAAAAAAATGACAGTTTTATCCACCACAATCATGGGTTATTTGTCGTGTGACCACAAAAATTGTCCCTGTTTTTAATCGCTTATTACTCAGTCATTATTGCAGCTTCACAAATGAAATAAAAAGCTTTCGAAAAAGAATATTTAAAAGTTTTATTTAATTTTTTCGATATCCTGGATACGAAATCAGTACTTATAAAAAAATGAGTTTTATCCACCACAATCATGGGTTATTTGTCGGACATGC
Source organism: Bathynomus jamesi (assembly GCA_023014485.1). Taxonomy (NCBI): domain Eukaryota; kingdom Metazoa; phylum Arthropoda; class Malacostraca; order Isopoda; family Cirolanidae; genus Bathynomus; species Bathynomus jamesi. The sequence goes on along the minus strand of JAJOZX010005573.1, from coordinate 92,541 downwards.
AACGTGTTTTCATCGCAGAAGAGATGATCAAACATGGCTCGGTAGTTGCCACCCACCCAACGGTCTTTCAGACAACAATACGGTCAGCAAAGGACCATAGATCCTAAAACGATTCGCACGATTTTCGCAAAATGGAAACATCACGGCTCAATCAAGAACATGCATAAAGGCAACTCTGGGCGCAGCAAAGGTGTGCGAACCGCTGAAAACATTGATTCAGTCGCAAATCAGCTTGAAACGGACAACAAGAAATTTGTGAGACGACTATCAGCTGTGACAGGAATCAAACGGGAGAGCATTCGGAAAATAATCACGTTGGATTTGAGAATGAAGTCATTCAAAATTATGTGTTTGCAACAGCTTAGCGAACAAGACTACCAGCGTCGTTTGATGTTTTGTGAACGCATTGAAACAATAATTGAACAAAACCAGATAAGATTAAGTGACATAATATTCAGTGATGAATGCCACATCTATCTCAATGGGTTCATCAACAGACAGAATTACCGGTGTTGGTCACAAAACAAGCCAAATATACACTTGGAGAAACCTCTGCATTCACCAAAAGTTACTGTCTGGTGTGGTTTGAGTAGCAGCAAGGTTTATGGTCCTTACTTTTTGAGGACCCAGAGACAAGGAGACCGCTTTCAGTAACTTCAGAAAGATATGTAGAAATGCTGAACATTGTTTTTGAACAAGAAAACTGCAGTAACAAGTGGTTTCAGCAAGACGGAGCAACAGCCCACACAACTAGGCAATCACTGGAATGTTTAACAAGATTTTTTGAACAAAGATTCATTTCTCATCGCTCGCAGTTTCCCTGGCCCGCAAGATCTCCCGATCTATCACCTTTGGACTTTTTTCTCTGGGAATTTGTCAAGGACAAAGTATTCAGGCAAGAGCCATCCTCTATCGAAGAATTAAAGCAAGCGGTGGTAGTGTGTGTACAGTCCAGTGAATGCAGCGTTTTGGAAAATGTAATAAATAACTTCCTTTCCCGTTGTGTGAAATGTAAGAATGTCCAGGGACGTCACTTTGAACACATGTAGAATAAATTAAAACTTTAAAATGTTCTCTTTCGAATGCTTTTTATTTCATTTGTGAAGCTGCAATAATGACTGAGTAATAAGCGATTAAAAACAGGGACAATTTTTGTGGCCACACGGTATATTTTGCTTTGCAACGTAACTACATAAAACTAAGCTCGATAAACTTTTACTTCACACCAATTTTTACTTTATTTAATGACGCTATAACATTCCGAGATGAGGACGAACAGAAAGAGAAGTAATACATATTAAAAATTTACTTTTATAAAAACTACTTTTTATTTACATTTTTAAAATAATTGCATTTCAAAGCAAATTCTCTTCTGTAAGTATCTGAGAACTTAAAGTTTCATTTCTATTGAATTATTCGTTTAAACACTTACCTACAGAGGGCACACCACTGAACTCTCAAAATGGGATAGGACCTAAAACATCGTCTTGAAGAGTGATAAGATCTTGTTCACATTAAGTATATGAAATAATTAAGGTTTCTTGTCATTACCTAAACATGTTCAAAATTCAAATTAACTCGCAGAATCCTTACCCATTTTAAATGTTTTACAGTAATTAATTTAAAATAGGTAATACAACTCTGTCCACGGTTACTCGTTCTGCTATGTAGAAAGCATAAAAAAAAATTACATTGGGGCTTCGGTATGGTGATTCTGTGACGTCTTTAACCACCAAATATAAGCCTAAACATTTAAAAATCATTAGTAAACTTACTTTCATGATACGCAAACCATTAGCAAAGTGTCTCTATAACCGGACTGAAATGTACATCACTTTCATTTTGCAGTGAATTTGAAGTGAAAAGTTTAAAAAAGGGGTAGCTTACTAACTTTATAAGAAATCATTAAGTCATGAATATTTCTCAAGAATATTTTTATATCATTTAGGTTAAGATTTTGGAAATAATTTCAGCACTTTCATTATTAAAATAAAACTTTTGTAACTGAGAATTCCTTACTCCTATCAAGTGACTGATTACATAATGACTAGCAGAATCTCTAACGAGCGACACAGCCCCTTCACTCAATGACCACTGAAAAAGCAACTTAAAAATAATAAATAAATAAATAAATAAATAAATAAACAAACAAAAAAAACACTAAACCAATTTCTCCTCAACTCTGTATCAGTTAAAACTTGTAACATCTTTGAAAAGAGAATTCTGTGACATTTGGTTCAATCACTTAGTTTTTCACCTGGAACACGGGGGGTGAATGGGGTTAGCGATAGCTCTTCCAAAAAGAAATGGGAGCATTATAAGCGAAATTTCCTCCTTAATAAAACAACCCAAAAAATACTGGTAGTTTTCCCATTGCCTAATTTTACATGGAACAAGTACAAACACGCTAAATATAACTTATAGTTTAATATTTAAATATGTATACTTGACCCCTAACAAAAATGATCAGTTACCATAAAAACCATTCTTAACCTATTTAACATTTCATCAAACATTAATTAAGATTTGAGAATAAGATTTGATAAAATTAAGTAGCAACACTACGAAATTTATATTTAATGATCTGAAACAAGGAACTTCGATACTGCCTGAAAGTAAGATTTACCAAGTTTAGTTTTAAGTTCTTCGTGTGTCAGCCAAAGATAATCAGAAAATTTCTCATTCGTTTCCAATCCATCGGAATCGAAGGCGAGAACATGACCAGAAAAGAAAAACACCTGTGCAAAACGAAATAAAAACTAAATAAATAAAAAATCCTTTACATAAAACATTTAATTAGAAAATTACAACAATATCAAAGTTTCCATCTTACTTCAGACTCAACATAATGTTTGGGGATTATTTAACTTCCTACGTAACATCTACAAAGATCACGTGGAGGAGGCCTACAGCGTTACTCGCAATCTGAACCACTACCCAATCAAAGAAGACCCAGAAATGCGCCTTAATCGCTCAAATCTGAAGTCTGAGCCGAGATTTAAACCCAGGATTAACAACCATGCGCTTTACCACTAAGTTACTCGAGGGGGTTTCTAACTTAGGAACTGGTAACAATAAAGTAATTTTAGGTAAGAGAAATATTATTCTTAGTTTATTTACTGTGAACCTGTCCTGAAAGGCAAGTGATACTTGGGAATCTACTGTTACTTCTAACAATTTAAAATAATCTTAATATTTTTTATATGTAAAAACCCATTTCACACACACACACACACACACACACACACACACATACATATATATATATATATATGAGGGGTCCCGCGTCTTAAGGTATCAAAGCGCCAAAATTAAAATTCGTCACAAATCGTCTCCAAAGTTCAGCAATAGTCTCTCTTATTAATTGAGCTAGAACGTTCATTTTTGCCTAAATTAGAGTTCTAAGTATGCTAATGAAGATGTTGAGTTTTTGGAATAGATTTTCATATTTTATATATATTTTTTAAATTTTTTTATTTTCTTATAATGCCGAACTTTGGGGGCGATTTCAGGCACAGAATGAGGTGACAAAAGTAGTTCGCTTCATAAGGTTTTCAACCATACTTCGTGTCGTAAGGTCATTATAACCCAAACTACGCGATAGAGGAAGGGTGAAAATAGTGATATCCATCAAAAACACGTTTTCGCCTGTGGTGGCGCCTAGGTACCTTAAGACGCGCGATTCCCGGGTGGTTACCTCATTTTTTCATTTGTTCGTTCTCCCTCCTCATCTTGCGTGGAATGTTCTTCTATACAAGCGTCGTTCTTTACGTTAATTATACTGCGTGTTCTTTGTAGGTGAAATGTGTATGTATGTATGTATGTATGTATGTATGTGTGTGTGTGTGTGTGTGTGTGTGTGTGTGTGTGTGTATATATATATATATATATATATATATATCCCCGCAAGGGGGTTCTAAGCTCGTGCTCTTGAGTGCTCTTTGTGCTCGTTTGTACGTGCTTGTTCCTGGAGGTTTCACGTGCGCCCTCCCGGCCTTAGCACCCAAGGATGATGGGGCTCAACCCTGCAGTCCTTGGTCTTTTTCCACTTCGACTGTCCCCTCCACCCTTTCTTTTTCCTCTGTCTTTCCTCTCACTTTTTCTTTGTTTTTCTGCCGAGATATGCCCTTTTAAATAGAGGCGAATCGGTTCTTCCTGAACTTAAAAAAAAAATATATATATATATATCCCCGCAAGGGGGTTCTAAGCTCGTGCGCTTAAGTGCTCGTTTGTACGTGCTTGTTCCAGGAGGTTTCACGTGCGCCCTCCCGGCCCTAGCACCCAAGGATGATGGGGCTCGACCTTGCAGTCCTTGGTCTTTTTCTACTTCGACTGTTCCCTCCACCCTTTCTCATTCCTCTCACTTTTTCTTTGTTTTTCCGCCGATATATGCCCTTTTAAATAGAGGCGAATCGGTTCTTCCCTATGTAAAGTTTTGGCATTGCTTTGATATATTATTGTAGTCTTATTTTTGTTGTGAGGAATATACCCATACTTGCTATAGTGTTTAACTATATATTAAACAGTACGGTACTGGGAAAGAAATTATGAAAATAGTATCAGGTCATCCCATAAGTAATGTCATTTTTACGATAGATTAAATTTAAACTAGTCCTACTCGGTTTAAGCATGAATTTTCCGAAGGTTATATCTAAGAGGAGATCTATCGTGTTTCGCTACATACTTTACAGACCTTGACCAGTGAAGACGTGTGTTTTGCTTTATGTGAACCCCTCAAACATGGCGATATCAGAAGAGCATATCAGGCATATAATGCTTTACGAGTTCAAAAAAGGGAATAGTGCTACGGAAGCAACGCGAAACATTCAGGAAGTTTATGGCAACGATATTCTGCATGTGAGAAAATGTCAAAGATGGTTTCAAAAGTTTAGGAATGGTGACTGCTGTTTGACAGATGCAGCACGCTCTGGACGCCCTGCTGAGTTTGATGATGACCCGCTGTTAGCCGCACTTGAAGACTGTTCAACAACTGTCGAAGAATTGGCCCAGAAACTCAATTCATCCCCGTCCACCATCCATCGACATTTGGGTCATTCCATGTCAGTTCAACGGAATTTTGGGTCGAAAAAACGTGACCATCAACGATTTTTTTGAAAATTGACACTTATAGATCTCGGTGAGGAAAACAGAATGGCACTTGTTTCAACACTCTAGGTCATATGGTTCCGGAGATATGGCCATTCGAATTTTGTAAAAAAAGGTCAATTTCCAGTCATACCATATTTCAACATGAAATATCCCAGCTCCTATTGCACTTACAGAGACCATTTAAACACTATTTTAAAGCTTTTAAGCAGATCTACAACTTTGTTTCTATTCATATTTTACCTCAGTGGTAAACAAAAATTCTTATTTTTGACCTTTGACCTTGTGTAGGTCATTTGATGTCACAACCGATTTTTTTTCTCCTTTCACCCAATTTTGGGTACACATGTCTACCTTAACCTAAAACAAGATTTTTAGTGTTGATTAAGTTAGTATAGACGCTACAGCCATTTCAGTGGACCATACCTACCTCAATTTTGACCAAGTACCTTTTTCCACCAAACTTTAGAGCGCCGTTTCTTTGGAACTGTTTGAGCTAGAGTGTTGAGAAAAGTACCATTAGATTTGTCTCACTGAGATCTATAATGTCTGCTATTTTGAAGACAATTTGCCTTTTAATATGTATATTAAAATAACCTATTCCTTTATTTTTACCAATTGAGTTATAAGAACCGATTCTTGTCTAGCTGGGTGAAACCTGGCAACACACATTCTTTTGGCTGAAGCTCTGCAAATTTTGAAAATCCTATTTTAATTGTTGGATGGTTTGTTTTAAAAAGCTCAAATGCTTCTTTTAGGTTGCATAAGATTAGCGATTTTTGTTTTCTTTCCCGCCTACCATCAGCTCCTTTTACAGAAACAAGTCTTTCAACCCTGGCATTTGTCTACTCACATCTGGTGAATGATAGAAGTCAATTACTTTGGCAGCAGTTTCACTATTCAGGCGTTTCCCCAAACGCGGATTACGAGTTTAAAGCACTTCCTTCTCCCTCACCAAACACTTTGCTTGCCGAGCCATGTAATCTGAGCACTTAAATTCTTCTCTGATCTTTACTTGTGTCCATCTTTTTGGTAGGATAGTAAGAATTGTCAGTTTTTCACTTCGACTTGTCACTTGATTAAATTTCTCTTATAGTTGTTGAAGAATCTCCAGTTCTGTATCATCTGAGTCACTGCATGAAATTGGTTGTTTAGTTGCAAGTTCAAGCTTTCTTTTCACAACTACTCCTACTTCCCTCAACTTTCTCTTTGCGTAACCAGCGCTGTCAGAGAGTTTACATGGTTTTATTGGGGTCTCATCAAGTGTGGCCAATGAAGCATTGAATTTACTAAGCTCATACTGCATTTCAACTACATCTCCAACGGTTTCTAGCTCAGATGGGGCACTTGATGAGGTGGATGGTGATCTTTCAAGTGGTTCACATTCAGGCATTGGGGATGGACAATTTGCTAGTATATTTCGACAGGTTGCACATGCTTTATCCTTATTTGTTAGTTTCAATTCAGGATTTTGATCAATCAAATTTTTAGTCAATGCACGAATGCCTTTTTTTCACTTTTCCTGTGTTTTTTAAATGGGTCACAACAGAACCTGCCCATTAGGGTTATAACTTTTAGACTTTTTTTCAAATAAAAGATCTCCTGTATCATAAATCGATGAACTTTTGCTTAAAAACAATGAAAAAGACCCTAATTCCTCTCAGTTTTTAAAAAAGGTCCCAAATCAAAAGTTTGAATCACCATAACCATATATTTACGTTACTACTCATAAGTATATAAATATATTATTATTAGAGGGCGGACTTTTAGGTTTTAACCTAAAAAATATTTTCGAATTTTTCAGTATGCTAATATATCGTGAGATCGCCCGAAAAATCACTTCCGGTACTCAAATTCGATAACTAATATCAATCCACCCATACAAGAAAATTCTAGCACGCACGACATTGTTCTTCATGCACTCGCAAATTGTATAAAAGCACGAAATGAAATCAACCGAATCACTTGTGTCCAGTATTGCGCAATAGTTACTCAACTGTTCAGTTCAACTCAACTTCAGGTAAGCTTTTATTATTTGTAATATGTTCGCTTAATTAAAAAACGTAGCGAAATGTGCAATTCGCTTCTGCACTCTTGAACATTCCAGAACATTTTTAAAATTTATTAACCATAATAATTTGTTGAATTTTTCTTCCATTTTAACACGTAAACAAAAGCGTATCCAGAATGTTTTGTAGAGGGGAGTCAAACTCTCAGGATGGAGAGATGATATTAAGTTTTTGTACCATCTAACACGGGTGTTTAGATTCTTTGAAGAAAAAGGGAATTTTCCTTTGATTAACTTTCAGAAAATTCCAAACATCAGCAATGCGAGGTGGCATTCAAGAGCCATTCTAGCTATCCTTGCATTTATTCTTATACCTACGACAAGGAAGACTTTGGAGAAGGTATGCAGATTCATTTGATACAACTGGGCAGAATATTGGTTTACTAATCAGATGTACAATGAAAATGACTTCAAGAACTTGTCAGAAATATTGAAACCTTACAAAAAAGCATTGAACTCATTGGAAAATCACTGGAAGCAGGAGCCATCCCCACTCAAGATACCAAGAAGTAATCAGTGTGCAGAACGTGCAATCAAAGTTATGCAGGAACTGTATGCTGCCTGCAGAAACAAAAACAAACTGCAACTTCGGTTTATTCTAAGCAATAAGCAGTAATATATGTACAAGTATTATAACGATTATGTTGTGAGTTCTTTTATTATATTACATGGAATATGCAAAAAGTTACGTATGCAATAATTGATTTTTTGATTTCGGGGTGACCTTTTCTAAAAAAGATATTAAAATGAAAGTTCATTTCTTTGTTTTTAGGCAAAAGTTCATCGAATTAAAGTACAGGAATATTATGTTGTAAAAAAGTTAACCCTACTGCCCATATTCAAACTGTTGAAATCCATGTTTATCTAAAAAGAAAAAAAACCATATGTAGCTTAAAAGTCAGGGTTGGGTTCAATTACACAAAATGGAAACAATTACAATTTTTTTTATTTTTCTTCAAATTAATTACAGTTAGTACTGTACTTCACAATCTCAAGATCAATTGCAATTACAATTACACAAATATCTAATATACTATTTCAGAAATGAAGCCTTATATATATATATATATATATATATATATTAATATATATTATATATATATATATGTAATAGTTTTTTTGTGCACACCTACAGGTCGCTACAATTGGTGTAGAACAATGCGGTTTTCACCATTCGATGCGTCTTTTTATTGTGCAGTGCCCATCAGTGCCCATGCTAAAAAAAAAATTCCCTAACATGAATCCTTCCCCCCCCTTTTAGGGGTACAGTTCTTCCCATTTCTTAATTTTTAATCATAATTTTGGCACAAAATGGGGGAGGGGGTGGGGTTAATGGGGAAACTCATAAAAATAGATGCTATATATATATATATGTAACCAAAAAAAAATTAAAGTAAATCCTTTGCAAGGTGCCAGCCCCCTTCCCCCCTTGGGGGTAAGTGGGGGAGGGGGTGGGGGTAATGGGGAAACTCTGAAAAAAAAATGATAACTAACATCGATTCCAGTCAGGAAGATCATGCTTATCACAACTAATGGAACACTATAACAATATTATTGATGCACTCGAAACAATGAAAACTATGATTTGGCGGGCCGCAGGGCCCCCAATTACTGTCGGTTCAGTTATTTGGTCAATAAAACTATAGAAATGAACGCAGTCATGAAAATCTTAGGCTTCAAATCCGAGCTCATTGTATTAAGATTTGTGAAGCTTTAGATTTTCATGGCTGCGTTCTTTTCTGTAGTTTTATTGAATGAATAATTGGTTTGCCAGTAACTGGAAGGCCGCAGGCACCCCAATTACTGAGGCCCAAGGTGAGAGGAATAGGAATGATATCCAGATAAAGGGCTACTGATGTTCAAAATAAAATATGCCGTAGGCCCACAATTCAGCCAAAGCACCGCAGATCTAGCAAAATCGGCGCATAGCGCCAACCTTTTGCTAGTAACTATCTATTCAATATATCTAAAACAAATATATATCTATATTTAAGTATAACTAAATAAACTATCGAAGGTTTATTTTCATTGGATGATGTGACTGCCAGATCTAGGGGTATAATTTTTAACAATTGACATTAACTGATCAATTACATCAGTTATAGCTCAAAAATCAATTACAATTACCTTTATTTTTATTTTATTTTTTGAATCAATTACAATTACAATTAATGGAAATTAGGATCAATTAATTAAAAATACAATTATAATTATTCATTGTATCCAACCCTGTTAAAAGCTATTTTTGCTTAGATGGCACAAATAAAATTTGGGACCTACTGATCTTGTTTCAGAGGTCTACAACAAGAAAAAATGTGGTTTGATTTACAGATTGGAATAAATACAGATGCCAAAAAAATACTTGCTCCAAGGTTTAAATAAGCTTATTTTCACATGGGTACATACTGTTGTACACAATGAATAAATACACAAAGTTAAGTAATTCTATTAAAACTCATCTAACTCTTAAAACTGAACTTATTCTATAGGGTAGTATATAAGGTACTTATATATTTATATAGCTTTACCTTTAAATAGGATAGCAGGTTCGAAGTTCTTCACACTTTTGAATGTCCATATAAATTAATTAATTATGTAATTTAAGTTACCTATATTATATAATTCTCTGAAATATACAACAAAAATTAAATTTTATAATAGGGCCAGATACTTATTCAACCAAATAACTGGGTTAGGTTAGGTTAGATAATTACCAATTTTTTTTTTAAATTAGCAGACATTATATATCTCAGTAAGAAAAATCTAATGGTATTTTTCTCAACACTCTAGCTCAAACAGTTCCAAAGATACGGTGCTCCAAAGTTTGGTGGAAAAAGGTACTTGGTCAAAATGGAGGTGGGTACTGGGTATGGTCCACTGAAATGGCTGTAGCATCTATACCTACTAACTTAATCAACACTAAAAATCTTGTTTTAGGTTAAGGTAGACATGTGTACCCAAAATTGGGTGAAAGGAGAAAAAAATTGGTTGACATCAAATGACCTACACAAGGTCAAAGGTAAAAAATAAGAACTTTTTTTTTTTGACCACTGAGGTAAAATATGAATAGAAACAAAGTTGTAGATCTGCTTAAAAGCTTTAAAACAGTGTTTAAATTTTCTCTCTAAGTTCAATAGGAGCCGAGATACCATATTTCATATTGAAATATGGTATGACCTTGGAAATTGACCTTTTTTTAACAAAATTCGAAGGGCCATATCTCCGGAACCATATGACCTAGAGCAAGGCCGGCCAACCCCATGCCCGTGGGCCAAAAGTGGCCCGTTTGACTTTTGGAGGTTGCCCGCCTCAGAAATAATAAAAAAAAAATATATATTAATTCTATAAAAAAAATAAAAATAAAAAATTAAATAAAAAATTATTATTATATTCCCAATCAGTGATATATACTGTTTGTTTTTGATGCCAATATTTCCCTACCATTCAGAATCTTAGTGACTTTGCTACCACCTCGATGTTGTTTCTTGTCAATCGTTTTACCACACGGAACATTGTATTCAGAAGTAAGTTTTATTTGTAAGTTTTATTTGTAATTTTTAAGATTTTGTATTTGGCAAAAGTTTAGTATAAATTTACTTTGATAAACGGTTATTTGCAGTTATTAATTGTGATATTTTAATGATAATGATAAAATATTAAGGTGGCACGCTGACTAAATGTGCCAATTTAAAAAAAAACCAGTGATGGTCACGTTTTTTTTGCCGTTGAACTGACATGGAATGACCCATAATTTTGCAACAACTCGGGAAAGTGCCTAAGTTTGGAAAATGGGTGCCACATGAATTGTCAGTCGACAATCTGAGGGTGTGGGTAAACATTAGCACAGCTCTTCATTCCCGTGAACTCCAAGATCCGTTTTTGCACCGTTTAGTGACTGGTGATGAAAAGTGGATACTGTACCAGAATGTTAAGCGCCGCTGGAGAACCAGCGACACCATAGCCAAAACCAAATCTTCACCCTCGGAAGGTGTTGCTTAGTGTTTGGTGGGATAAAGGTAGTGTAATACACTTTGAAACCTTACCACACAACCAAACAATCACCACTCAAGTCTACTGTCAACAATTGGATCGATTGAACACTGCACTAAAAGAAAAGAGACCTTCTTTGGTTAATCGGAAAGGAATCATGTTCCACCACGACAACGCATGTCCTCATACTGCTCGGATCACTTCTGCAAAAATTGAGGAGCTTGGGTGGGAAAAACTTCCACATCCTCCAGACCTTGCGCCTTCAGATTATAATCTCTTCAGGAGTCTGCAAAACTATCTTGATGAGAAACAGTATACTTCTTTAGATGACCTGCACACCAGTCTTTGTATGTTTTTTGCCTCAAAACCCCCTGAATTTTATAAACATGGCATTGAAAAGCTTGTAGGACATTGGCAGAGTGTCATTGATTCCGAAAGAAAAATATATATACTAGATTAGAGAGTTTCAGTTGAGTTTTTTTTGTCCTTCAAATTCCGATCGAAAAAACAACATTACTTATGGGATGACCTGATATTTTAGACCCAGATATTATACATAATTTCAGCACTGACAGAAGGGGTGTGTGTGTGGGCCGAAGGTAGCTAGAAGTCCATAAATGGTCAGCTGAGTCGGGTTTGTTGGCGTTTCCACCTCTGCAACCACGTGTGCGAAATTTCATCCAGTCGCGCTAATCCGCGGATACAAGAAAATTGCACCCGCGAACCACGAAAAGGATCACAAATAGTCAACTGCCAATAAGTGAAATCCGTGAGGGACGAATATATATATATATATAATATATATATATATATCTATATATATATATATATATATATATATATATATACAGGGTGTCCCATAAGTCCAGCATCATGGGAGAAATTCATATTTTTCTATTTCTACAAACCATAATTCATATGCTCGCGATGCCAATTTCCCATCCACCATTCTGTTCAGTGACGAGGCTGTTTTTTATGGAAATGGTGAGGTAAATCGACAGAACACCCGCTACTGGTCTCAAAACAACCCTCACTGGTATACCTCTTCAAAGGAACGAGGTGTATCTCGGGTGATGGTATGGTGTGGCATTTGGAAGGATCGCATCATAGGCCCCCTCTTTTTCGATGAACATGTCACTGGAGGCACCTACCTACGTATGCTCAAGGAAGAAGTATTTCCCAGTGTCTTGAACGAAGAAGGAAATTTCCCAACATGGTTCCAGCAAGATGGCGCTCCTGCACATTACAGCACCCAAGTAAGGGAATACCTGTACCAACAATTCCCTGGTTATTGGATAGGATGTCGAGGGCTTGTGGAATGGCCAGCTAGAAACCCGGATCTCACGCCACTAGATTTTTATCTCTGGGGCCACTTGAAAGCGCTGGTATACGCAGAGAAAATTAGGAGTGTTGAACATTTGCAGCAGCACATTATTAGGGTATGTAGCACCATTACTCCTGACATCATTCACCGTGTGCTTGCTGACTGGGTATCACATCTGAATTTGTGTATTGAAAACAATGGTGGACATATTGAGCACATTCTGTAAATAAAAGCTTTTGTTTTGCCTTTTTTTATTTTTCCTATGATGCCGGACTTATGGGACACCCTGTATATATATGTATATACAGGGTGGGCCGTAAGTTTCCATACATAGGAAAAATAAACATTTTTTTATGGACAACCATTTTTATTTATATAATATGCTCTACATGGTTGCCATTGTTTTGAAAACACATTCCAATACGTGTTCCCCACTGTTGATGAACACGCATTAGCACAGTTGACGTTATGCTTGTAATGGCGTTGGTGATACGTTCCTTTAGATGATTTATGTCTCGTATCTTTTCCTGATACACCATGGCCTTCAAGTGCCCCCAAAGATAGAAATCAAGGGGGGTGAGATCTGGGGATCTGGGAGGCCACTCCACAGGACCACGGCGACCAATCCAAGCATCCGGAAACTGCTGATCCAAATACTGACGCACGTGAAGACCATAATGAGGTGGAACTCCATCTTGCTGGAAGTAAACTGGGAAGTTACCTTCCTCATTTAGCAGGGATGGGAAAATCTCTTCTTGCAACATGTTAAGATACCTTTCGGCATTAAGATTTCCACTGACAAAAATTGGTCCAATAATTCTGTCACCCCATATCCCGGCCCACACCATCACTTTACCGGCACCTTGCATCTTCGTCGGACTCAGCCAGTTAGGGTTAGCATTACTCCAATAACGTATGTTTTGCCGATTAACCTCTCCATTGACGTAAAAATTTGCTTCATCAGTAAACAAGATCTTAGTTGAAAAGTTTGCATCCTCGTTCACTTTGGTTAATGCCCATTCACAGAATTCCACCCGTCTATCTGGGTCGTCTTCACTCAAATGCTGTGCCATATGCAATTTGTATGGATGCCATTTGTTTGCTTTCAAAATGTGCCTGATATTCGATCTGCTGACACCACTTTCTGCAGACAACCGTCGTGTACTTTTTCTGGGACTCAGTGTAAGCGCTGTAAGTATCATAGCTGTTGTGTCTTCATCGGTGGCTGTACGTCTTGGACCACTTCGCAGTTGATCTGCAACATTTCCAGTTTTCTGAAACTTGTTAATAAGTTTTGCCACAGTGTCGTGTGTGATGTTCGTTCCATGTTTTCTGTTAAAGTTCATTGCAACCATGCGACTGCTTCCCGACCCAGCCATCAGTATGATTTCAATTCGTTGCTCTTTCGTCAAACGCATATTCTTAGGGTATCTGAAACATAAAAACAAACGTTTAAATTTTCCTATGTATGGAAACTTACGGCCCACCCTATATATATATATATATATATATATATATATATATATATATATATATATATATATATATATATGGTGGCGCAAAAGTCGCGCATCATAAAAATTTTCAGTTTATTATAATATACGTAAAACTTAACAAGACACCCACATTACCATGAAACATGCTACAGTAACGAAACGTATATCAATCGAGAGCAGAAAAAATGGTGCAAGCAGCTATGTATCATTTTGAAAATATTAGAAAATAAAAAAGTTATGACACTATGAAGATGTTACTAGGCCTACCATAGCTTACACCATTTGGATCTTTTCCTTTTCATGTACTGTTTCCAATTTTGTTGAAAATAATTTATTTAATATAGGTTAGGTCAACTGTATGACCTTGATGATTGGTTAAGTTGTGATATTTCCGTTAAAACTAATGAAAATATCACGACTTAACCTAACCAATCATCAAGGGCGTACAGTTGACCGAACCGGGCATTCAGTTAACCTACATTAAATATCTTATTTTCAACAAAATCGGAAACAGTACATGAAACGGAAAAGACCCAAATGGTGTAAGCTATGATAGGCCTAGTAACATCTTCAGTGTCATAACTTTGTTATTTTCTAATATTTTCAAAATGATACATAGCTGCTTGCACCATTTTTTCTGCTCTATCGATTGATATGTTTCGTTACTGTAGCATGTTTCATGGTAATGCAGGTGTCTTGTAAAGTTTTACCATAATGTATATTTTTTCTTTTAGGTAAGGGATGGCTGTGAAATTAACAATAGACGAGAGGGTGAGCTTGGTTTTAATGCATGGCATACCAGGTACTACAAATCGATGAATCGGTACAGAACTTAAATTCTGTTCCGATTCATCAATTTGTTGTACCTGGTATTCCATACATTAAAACCAAGTTCACCCTCTCGTCTATTATTAATTTCGCAGCCATCCCTTACCTAAAACAAAAAACATTATAATCAACATAAAAAATTCCTATGATGCGCAACTTTTGCGCCACCTTATATATATATACAGTATATATATATCGTTAACCTCGTTTAAGTTCCATGTGTTGGTCTCTCTTCACACGAAGGTCAAGCTGGTGGCGACTGGCTTGGAGGAGGAGTGAGTTGCTTTCTTGCCCTCTCCACCGTACATAGCCAGGTACACCCGGCTCATCTAGTACCATCCTGAGCCAGGCATCTAGTCTTCTCTTAAAGACTAACTTTGACCCCTGTAACGTTTCTGAGGTCCTTTGGAAGCTGGTTAAAAAGTCTTGGCCCACTGACAACCAAGTTATTTTCCTTCAGTGTTGAGTAGGTTCCTTGTTGGGCCTTTAATTTGGGAACACTACACATTCTACCTTTCCTATTTTCCAGCGTTGTTTGGATGGTAATTGGGTTTAGTTTGAGATTTGGTACCACTTTTCCGATCATTTTCCATATGTAGATTATGGTGTACCTCTCTCTTCTTTCCAGGGAATACAGATTTAGTTTACGTAGTCTTTCCCAGTAGTTAAGCCCTTTGCAGCCATCAATCTTGGCTGTGAAATGTGTCTGTGTTTCTTCCAGTTTATTAATTTCTTCCTTTTTATATGGGGATGTCAAAACTGAGCAGTATTCAAGTTTTGGTATGATCAGTGTTCTCAGCAGGGGATATCATTACTGTCTTGTCCCTCCTTTTGAACGTTCTTAGTACCTGTCCCATGACTCTTTTGCTTTGTTTATCACTATCTGATTTTGTGTCTCGAATTTGGTATCATCGGTCATTATAACCCCCAAATCGATCACTTTCGTGCTTTGAATATCCTGTCTATCTGGAGCATAATATGCAGTCTGTTTAAGTTCCTCATTTCTACCATATCTCAAGAGCTGAAATTTCTCAGTGTTAAATGTCATGTTGTCTTCTGACCACTTGTATATTTTGTTCGTGCCCTCTGCAAAGACTCCACTTCATTTAACATCGCTGATTTTTCTGCTGATCTTTGTGTCACCTGCAAAGGATGTTACTATACTGTTGCCATTTACTCCGCTGTCTGTGTCTGTTAGCATGATAATGAACAGGAGTGGGGCCAGTACTGTCCCTTGTGGTACTGAGCTGCGAGCTTCCGATTCTGATGATGATATACCTTGAATTTTGACGACCTGTAGACGTTCTCTGAGGAAGTTGTAGATCCATTTTCCCACTTTGCCCATTATTCCCAGACGTTTCATTTTATGTGCTATTATACCATGATCGCATTTGTCAAAAGCTTTAGCAAAATCCGTGTATGACATCGTAGCTTTCATTGCCTTGAAGTGCATAGGATGTTGTTATTGTGCCCTGTAAATTGTGACAGGCATGATCTTCCTGATTGGAATCCGTGCCGACTTTCGTTGAATCTTTCTACTGCTTGAGATCTATCCCCTCCTTTATATACGAGGTCTGATAAAAAAGGTCCAGGACAGAACTATGTATTTAGTGCAAAACTAAATGTCACATACCTAATCAAATTTGTCTCCCCCTGATTGTAAACAGTAATTGCAGTGGTCGTATCAGGACAATGTTTGCTCTTTTCAAGATGCTTCGGTATTTCCTCAATGTCTTGGGATCTTCTCCATATCCAGTACGATGGTGTAGCTATTTCATTTTTACAGTTTTTAATCAATAATGCATTCCATTTGTCCGGACCTGCAGCTGAATGCGATTCCATTTGTTCTATAGCTCTCGCTACATCTTCTGGAGTAAAATCAAAGTCTGTTATACAATCTCCTTGCAATTTCTCTTCGAAGAATGCATCTATGTCAGGTATTGCCTTGTCACTTTTTGGGATACTGAGGACCGAATCATACTGGGCTTCAAATGTTTCAGGTATTTCTTTTAGATTGTCCGTTAGTTCATTATTTCCTTTCCTGAATGGCCCGATAGTGGAGCGCATTTTTGTTTTCTTTCTTGTATAGCTATAGATGTATTTTGAATTTTCCTTTGTTGCTTCTACTGCCTTTTCCTCTTCCCTCTCTGTATGGCCCTTAATCAAGGTTTGTACTTCCCTATCGATACTCTCCAGTTTTTCTTGTATTACTTTCCTGGCATTGTTGTCCCCGCAATTAGCTAACTTCACCACTACTCTCTTTCTTTTGAGGAATATTCTTCTCTTTTGCTTCTCTAGCCAGCTCCTCTTTCCTTTTGGCTGTGCCTTCAGAGCATATTTTCCTAAAATTCTCAGCATCTTTTCTTCCAAGGTTGTTAGCATTTCCTCAGTTATTTTATTCTGTAAAACTGTTTTCCACTCTATTTGGGCCATGTGTGATCTGATTTCTTCCCAATTTATGGTCTTGGAGTTTTAAGTTAAAAGCCCCAAATTTGTTCGTGTGTGTGTGTGTGTGTGTGTGTGTGTGTGTGTGTGTGTGTGTGTCATTAAAGAATGCATATCAATTAAAACAAAAGTTTTATCACACTTAAAATAAATACATACTGTATACATACATGTGCAGTACTGTATTGTGTGTACTTGCCAAGCTAACACAATGAACTGGTACAGCCCATTATACTGTATATAACTTCTACACAATTTCTACTTCTGTGTCTGATAACATACATCTAAAATTTAAAAAAATATTAACTGCACTTTTTTCATTCTCAGGCACATGTAGCTGAAATAACTATCAACCTCACCTTAGCTCCTATAAATCCCTGTTTTCTTACTTCTTTTGGATATTTATACTTAAAGAATCCACAAGGAGAATTTCCAAGGATTTTTACTTTTAATTTAGATTCACAAATATCTTTTATAAGTCGCTCACAAGACTGTAAAAAGAAAGAAAAGAAAAAATATATATTATATGCATAAGTCCCCAGGTAGCATCAACAGGAAGCCACTTTTTTTTTTTTTACCCATTAACTCTTATTTTTTAAATTAAATCCTAACACAGTTGAAATTGGAAAATATAATTGTTGTGTACAGTAAAAAAGTGTTCTCTAAACTTTTTAATGGAACCTCCTCACCCACCAATACTTTAACACAAGTGTAAGTGATTAAAAATTTGAATATATAACAAATATGACTCATAGGAGCTACTGGGCAAAAAAAATTAGTACAGATGAAAACTAACATGGAGCAAAATGGGCATTTATGACTATATTGTATATGTATAAACCAGGGTTGGCAAAAACCCAACCCAACTGGGTTTTTGATGGGTTGAAATTTTTTTTAGAAAGGTTTGATAATTATGTAGTGCCTAATATATCTATTATTTTATTAATTTATTTATCTAATCTACAATATATATTAAAAAGACATCTTTATTTCACAGAAAGTTCAGATATGAGAGATAATAATGACATATTAGAATTTTCTCCATTTTAATTTTAGATCTTTCCTTTATTTCTTAACAGCAGATTTCAGCTTTATTTAGACCTAACTCAAATTTAAATTTATTAAGATGCCAAACTCAGAGTTATAGAGGTGGAAGATCTAAAGCTAGTGAGTGGGACGAGGTGACTTTATTAAGTGATCAGCCTACTAGAGTACTATGCAATTATTGCAAAGAAAGTATCACTCGAAAAATTGTGTGTGTGAAACATCATCTAGAGAAATGCAGTAAAATTTAGAAAAGTGGAATGTTTTGAAAATGAGGCAAGTGGTATGCCGAGACTCAAATTTTGAGCATCAGTTGAAACCGATTCACTTCCTCAAACTTTGGCTTCTGGCAAAGATGATCCAAAGATTATAAGTGAAAATGTGCCTGAAATGAGTGACACCAGTGCAGGTTCTTCATCATCCACATTCTGTCACTCAACACCAATAAAGCATAAAAGGCAAAGATCAATTACACCATTTGTGGTAAGAACGACTGTGGACCAAAAGGAAGAATTAGATTTACAAGATGCAAGGTTCTTTTTTTCAGCTAACATACCCTTCAACGTTTTAGAAGATAAAGAATTTACAAAATTAATCAAAGGTCTAAGATCAGGATATGAACCACCAAACAGGAAAAGGTTGGCATCTGATCTGTTAATAAAAGTTAATGATGAAGTAATCCATGAAATGAAGAATGACCTTAATCTTGATGATTGTACCATTACCCTTATACAAGATGGCTGGAGTTCAGTAGGTAATGATCCTATTATTGCGCACAGTATTCATAATGGAAAAAAGCCATATCTGATTTCAGCAGTAGATGCTGGAAGTACAAAAAACTTCATTCACTTCAACCGCTTCTGAATCTTCCATACCATTTTTTCATTCTACTCCAGCCAAGAAAATGCAAGGTCAGATAATTTGCAAATGGCCAGATTTTTCTTTTCAGCAAATATTCCATTTGTAGTTGTAGAGAATAAAGAATTTATTAAATGGGTCCAAAATTTAAGACCAGGCTATTGTCCTCTAAGCAGAAAAAAATTATCTGACGACTCACTAATCAAAGTGAATAATGAAGTAGGTACTGGATTCAATGAAAAAAGACTTAGTCAATTCTACTGTAACTTTCATTCAAGATGGTTGGAGCAATGTGTCAAATGATCCAATAATAATTGCCCATAGTGTTCACAATGGGTGCAAATCCTTTTTAATAACTTTTCAATTTTTCATAATCTTTATTTACACATTGCATAATTTAAGAATTGTTTTATAAGTCAGCTTACTTGAAATAATCAACATGCCAAATCATTCTAATTAGCTACAATTGAACAGTGTAGCAATCAGAAAAATTTCAATTATTTTAAAATAAACATCTCAGAACAAAAACTCCAAAACTCACTGAAAATTCCAGTGGGTTTTGGGCATAGCCGTAACTACCTATGAGGTCACCGAGGTCCGGACCTCGGTAATTATTTCCTAAAAAAAAAAAAAAAAGAGACTGAACCGTTCTCCGTGCAGCTTTAATAAAAGTATTTTTGCTAACAGGTCCCTTTGTACAGTATTTAATTATAGACAAGGGTTTTGTGTTTAGTGTATAGCTTAGGTTGTGTTTGTAGATGTCATTTTGGTCTGAATTTTGCTCATCCTGCCGTGCTCGAAAAAAATCTGGACCTCACTAATTTCTAAACCCTAGTTACGGCCCTGGTTTTGGGTTGGGCTTTTGGGTATAAAGCCTGGTATAAAAACAACACACACACACACACACACACACACACACACACACACACACACAATCTGGCTTCAATCTGTATTGTAAAATTTAGTAACTTTCTATATATGAACACATGGTACACTGGTACAATCTATACCCATTCCAACTGAGAAAATGACTTGGTTCCTTTACTGTGAAACTTACCTGTCTTAGTGTTTCTCCAGGATTCCATGGTGTTTGTGGGAAGACCCACTGATAGTCAGATCCAAATTTCTGATTTATGGTTAACACTAAACACCTGTCTAATGCTCTATTTAATGAACATAAATTTTTGGAATTATCTTCTTCTGTAAAGGAAGAATTTATTTATTTACATTGATGACATATCAAATTCCCTCAGTGCAGTAACAATATGCATGAAGTAAGGTATGAATCTACCAAGTACTGTAGTGTGCTTAAAAGCATCCACAGAAACCAATCTCAAACTTATCAAATACTTAATGAAACTAATTCCATAATATTTAATAACCAAAAAATACAAAATAAATAAATAAATAAAAAATTTTATGCAGGAAGGAGCCATAGAAAGAAGAGCCAAAATACAAATACTATTTCCCTTTTATTTTTTTATTTTGAAAAGATTGTGTAGTGTGTAAGATGCATGCGAGTGTAGTGAAGAATAAAGGGAGAATGTGTCTGAGAGCATGCTGGATGCTCATAGGGTAGATGAGACAGTAAAAGATCAGCAAAGGTGGCCAGTTATAATATATATATACAGTATATCCCCCTCCATCGTATGACCTTACACTGTGTTTGTAATTGTGTATTGACATACAAAATACACAATTACAAACACAGTTAGGTAGACCAGCCATGAGTGGATCCTAGGGTCTTTGTTGGTCTGAAACATAACATTATGTTGCGAAGGGGGTTAAACAACCCCAATAAAAATTTTTATATATATATATATATATATATATATATATGATCCTCCTCCTCTTCAAAGCAGGAGATTTGTACCTGGTGGTTTATTCTGTTTACACCCAGAAATGTATAAAGTATCAGTGAATCCGTGCATATAACCTGTTAAGTGAAATTCAGTAAAATTAAGTACAATACAGTTTACACAAATTATCACCAGTTTAACATATTTAAACCATAACATGGTTGGCATTCAAGAAATTTTGAAACAAGGCAGGAAAAAGGTCATAAAACCCTCATGACCATCGAAAGGAAAAAAAAAAGAGAAAAAATAAAAAATCAATAATTTGTGGGTGTATTTCTTTTTACACTAATTAATGAATAGTATGACCATGGGTCCAAATTCTCACTTAATCTGCAATTTGTGTAATCTGGAAACAACTGAAAATGCAGCAATAAAATGCGATTTCTGTCAAAAACTGCACGACTTTATCTGCATAAATTGGGATGATAGGAAAATCTCTCATCTAGAATGCGAAACAGATTGTGGGAATCAAATTTCTGCGCAACATATGTACACAGACTGTAAACTCCTTCGCAGTATTTAAAGTAATGGAGAAAAACTAGTGTTACAAAAAAGGATGAAATAATGGGGATAGAAGAGTCCGGAAATGCCCCAATGAAAATTTGGGTGGATGAGAGAGAGGAGGAAATAACGAATAGTAATATAATACGGAATGAAGACAGAGATAAGTAAAGAAAAGAGATAAGTAAAAGTTGCAAGGTAGTAAAACTGTCCAACGAGCAAAATGATAAAAAGATAACTAAAAATGTAGGAAATAAACACCCAAAGAAAATAATGATAATACCAAAATTAAGAACATTAAAAATAATAAGATGACAAGTAGTAGAAGCGTAGAAAATACCGTATGTAAATACTAGGCAAAAGGGAACTGCAGATATCGGGATAGGCAATGCATCTATAACACACATTACACAAGTAGATATTGCAAATTTGAAAAGAAGTGAAAGTTCCACCATCTTACTGTCTGCAACACCTATGCAAGATATGGGAAGTGCAAATACGGACAAAAATGCCATTACCACCACCCTCAAAGGAACGCAATGAGTGAACAGGAAAAACAAACATCAAAGAAGGGTACCAATTTTTTAGACATAGCCAACACAATTCATCTGCTAAATACTATCCAGCAAATACAAAGTCAGCGGACAAATATAGGAATCCGAGAGCCAGACAGAAGGCATGCACAAAGACAATTCATGCGTTATCAGGACAACAGGTACAATGAAGATAAAAGGAGGCAAATTCTTGGATGACCACAAAACAATGAAACTGGCACCACCATTGGAAAATGAATCGGAACCACCTGTATGCGAAAATGACAGAAAAAATAAAAATAATCCTAGCCAACATTCAGGGCCTTAAATCAAATCATTCCCCAGACAAAGTTCTAGACCTGAAAGGACTCATGCAAGAAGCCGGAGCAGACTTTGCATGCCTCACAGAAACTCAGCTAAAGGACTGACAGGCAAACTGTGAAAACAGAGTTCTGTGTTGACAAAAAAGAAATACAAATTGACAACTATAACATACTCATACTCCATATGAAAAAACTATATAGGGCTATGGGTTGATTGCCTGATACCCTCATCCGTTGGAAATTTCCAGCAGATTTCAGTGGAAAGTTAACAAAAGCCCTACATTTTTTCATTGGAGAGTTATGTATATGTAGGTCTTTAAAGGACCTCTATGTTTATTTGCCTTCGGTATTTGCGCTGCCTAATGGTAAAGAAAAGAATTCTCTTACCTTATTATTTCGTTGGGCCTTGTTTCTGTTCGTAGGACGCGACCATGTTTTTTGATGTAGGGCCATGGTACAATGGAGTTACACAATGAGTTGATTTGATGTAACTAATATAGGCAGTCACTATTTAAATACCTGAAGGAATAGGCCTATCCTTTTTATAGTTATTAGGTTTTATATTAAGAGGATTTCACTCAGAACTTATAGGAAGATAAAGTACATCTTCCTTGCTTAAAGCATCCCTGTAACATAAGCAGCTCCGAGTGAGCCTATATAATATAATCTTCGTATTTTAGTATTTGCCAAATTTGCAAAGTTTGTTGACTCTTCTCTTGATGTAATTTTCATGAGTTGGCAGTGGAAAAGTTTGAACATGAAATAATAAATTTGGTTTTCTTGTTATCAAGCAGGCCAGATGCCTACATATGAGTTTTATGGATGTATGGCAATTATTTTCATCCCTAATAGGCTGTCGCCAATCCTGAGGCAATTTTGTATAGATATTTAATTCAATTAATTAATAGTTCATATTTAATTAAGAAGTAAAGGTACCACATATGATACCATGTTGTAAGCGTGTATAGTTTTTCCATACTCTGAGCTGACAGAAAAGTGAGATGTAAAGGAGGATGTGCTACTTACACACACAAAAGGCATATGGTAGAAATGACTATAAGTACCTCAAACAGCTATGTAGAATGTGTAGCAGCAAAAGTTGAAAAATTAAATATGGTACTAATTGTAAAGTGCAGACCCCCAAATACGCCAACCTCAAAAATTTTTAGATTCCATTATAGAGGTAAGAAACTGGGTAAAAGATCTACACTCTGACTCTCCAACCCCAAATATTTTTCTCTGTGCTGATTTTAATTTCCCATTCATGAAATATAAAAGGATAGGAAAAATTATATGTATACACCAGGACAAGGGGGGCACACAGGAAGACCAGGAGCAGGTAAAACTGCTACTAGCTCTAGCTGATGAATTTATGTTAACACAAGAAATAACAGAAAACACAAGAAAAAACAACTGCCTAGATTTGGTATTCACAAACAGCAGCATCCTAATTGATAATATAGAAATATCCCCAACTATAATATCGGACCATAACATTATTGAAATAACAACCAGTATAAAAGCAACATGAAAGGAAAACACACACAACAGAAAGAAGCAAATTCAAAATTTTTAATTTTCACTCCAAAGCTATAAACTGGGAAGATGTTGCATCCAGCATGGAAGTAACAGATTGGAGAACCATTTTCAAGGCCAGACAACGGAAGAGATGCTAATGACTTTAGAGAAGATGCTGGAAATTGTGGAAAGACATGTCACAAAAATACAACAAAGAGGAAAGAGAAGCAGATTTGAGAAACAAAAGGTCATTGTTCTGAAAGAGAAAAAGAGTAACTGCAAAATTAAGTAGAGTAATCCCTTGTTTTACGCAGTTTTGCATATACATTGGTAAACCGCACCATACCTAAAATGCTAAATTTGAACAGACAAATATTGCGCACCAGTTCCACATGTAGTACAATTACATGCTGTGCAGCGCACCTAGTGAGTCAGCTGCCACGCAGTTACTTGACACACCACAGCTGGTCGCCCAGTTTGTGTGTCAGCCTTCATTGTGTAAGCATGTATAATTATATCTCTAGGATTATAACTTTTTTGTTTTTAGTTTAATATCGCTCCAAAATGTCCAGCCATTAATAAGGTTAAATCAGGCTATATATAGGCCTATGTAACTTGTAAATGGGTGTATTGGGGTAAATTGAATGTAAATATAATGTGCCTCGTATATACAGTTTTTTGTTATATGCGGGTCATGCAAGCACAGAACCCTCGTGTAAAACAAGCGATTACGGTAACTGTAAAGAAAATAACATCAGAAAAATATTAAATGATAAACTGCAGAGTATCGATGATGTCATACAGGAACTAATTGAGAAGCATACAGAAAAAGACGATGACGACGCTATAGAAACAATAAAGGGTAACTCAAAGTACTTCTATAATTTTGCAAAAAGGAAGTCGAAGAACCATGTGACTATTGGACCTATGAAAAATGAGAACAGTGCTTTATCTAATGATCTAACAGAAGTATGTATATGAAATATTAAGAGCTCAGTACAAATCATCTTTCAGTATCCCAAAAAATGACAAACTGATATGCAATAGAAACATGTTCTTCAAAGAAGAACCATAAAGGGAAAGTATAATGGACTCCGACTTATGACAGATATTACACAAGCACACTCAGTGGCCAGACTGGATAAATGGAATGCCACACTGATCAAAAATTGCAGAATATAAAGGAAGAGATCGATCCAAGGCCAAAAGCTAAAGGCCAGTGTCGCTTACATCTCATCTCACTAAAATATTTGAAAGAATAGTTAGAAAATCTACACTTTTTGGAAACCCAGAAAAAATTAAATGATAACCAACATGGGTTTCGGTCAGGTAGATCATGCCTATCACAACTAATGGAACACTACAACATTATTGATGCACTTGAAAGCAATGAAAACTATAATGTAATATACACAGACTTTGCCAAAGTGTTCGACAAGTGTGACCATGGAATCATAATACATAAACTGAAATATATGGGAATAACAGGAAAAGTTGGGAAATGAATAGCTATATAATTTCCTTAGCAAGCAGCAGCAAATCATTACAGTACAAGGAGTATCTTCATCAGAATCAGAGGTCCTCAGCTCAGCACCACAAGGAACAGTATTAGCTCCACTACTCTTCATAATCATGCTAACTGACATAGATGAGAATGTTACCAGAGACAGCACAGTGACATCCTTTGCTGATGATACAAAGATCAGTAGAAAAATAAGAAACCCAGAAGATATAGGATCTCTACAAACCAACATGAACAGAATCTACAAGTGGAATGTAGCCAATAATATGAAGTTTAACACAGGGAAATTTCAGCTGTTAAGGTATGGAAGAAGAGAAGACCTAAAATCCACCAAATATTATACCCAAAATGGACAGGAAATTCAGAGAAATTCTAGAGCAAAAGATTTAGGGGTTGTAATGACTGATGATGCAAAATTTGAAACACAAAATAAGATAGCAGTAAACAGAGCAAAGAGAATAGCTGGGCAGATACTGAGAACCTTTAAATGATGGGATAGGAATATAATGATTCCTCTACTGAAAACAGTGATCATACCCAAATTGGAATACTGCTTGGTCCAACATACCCATATAAAACAGAAGACATTAGACAGCTAGAAGGGATTCAGAGAAGCTTCACAGCCGAGATCAATGGGTGAAGAGAGAGAGAGAGAGAGAGATACAAGGAAAAGAAGTACCTCAAAAGGCCTTGCGGCCCATACCGAGGAGGTACCAATGGCAACGGGTGCCAGGGAAAATTTTGTAAAAGTTTATTTTTCTTTCAACTATCCTAGCAGTAGTAGAAAACTGGATAGAAAAGTAGAAGGCTCTCTCCCAACCCTCCGCTCCCTCCCTGCCAGAGGCAGGTACGGAAAAAGGTTGAAGAAAATACTTGACCCTGGAAAAGTAGCTAAGGAAATTTTACAGGAAAGCGGAGAATATATAAATAGCTCTATATTTAGCTTGCTCACAGAGACACCGTGCAAGCGATCTCCTGCAGAGTTTTCTTATGTTTTAGTCTTGAACTATGTGAGTATTCAGTACTTTGTCTAGCCTATTTTTAAACACATTTACACTTTGACTGGAAACAACCTCTGAGGGAAGTTGGTTCCAGATATTAACTATTTTATAGGAAAAGAAATTTCCGAAGACTGAGGTCCTAAATATCTTTACACACTCAAATAGTGTGCAAGATTTCGTCTACCCTTTTCTTGAACTGATCCACAGAGGAACTGTTAACAACTTCTGGAGGTAACCTGTTCCATGTGTCACAGATCTTATAAGTAAAGTAATTCCCACACACACTAGTCCTAAACCATTTCAAATCCAACTTCCAACCATTGTTGCGAGTTGGGTTATCATTTAAACTAAACATGCTTCTAAAATCAACATCGTTGAACCCGCGTAAGAGCTTGAAAACCTCGATCAGTTGACCGCGCAGCCTCCGAGTTTCAAGCGAAAACAAGTTCAGGGCGCGTAACCGTCGATTGTAGCCCATATGTCAAACGGAAGGGATTAACTTTGTGGCCCTCGCCTGCACTCGCTCCAGCCTCTCAATATCTTTCCTGAGGGTGGGCGACCAGAACTGCACAGCATACTCCAGGTGCGGCCGAACAAGGGAATTGTACAGTGAGAGCACAATCTCTTTGTTCCAAAACTGAAATTGCCTTTTCCACCTCTACACACTGTTTCATAAACTTAAGATCGCTGCTAATTAGCACACCCAAGTCCTTTTCTAAATCAGTCACCTCGATATTACTACCCAACATCGAGTAGTCCGACTTGGGATTAGCGTAGCCAATGTGCATCACTTTGCATTTACCCAAGTTAAACGGCATTTGCCATTTTTCGGACCACTCTCCTATCCTACCTAGGTCCGCACGCAGTTCCTCGATCGCTTCGGGCGTCCCAACATTGGCCCCAAGCTTGGTGTCATCAGCGAATTTGGTGATCCGACTGACGATGCCACCATCGATATCATTTATATAAATGATAAACAACAGTGGCCCCAAAATGGAACCCTGAGAACCCCACTAGTGACTGAGGCCCAACCCGAACTAGCCCCTTTAATTACCACCCTCTGCCGCCTATTCCTCAGCCAGTTTTCAATCCACCTACCTATTTCCCCACCGATACCCAGCACGCGCACTTTCGCCATTAGCCGGCGGTGAGGTACCTTATCAAAGGCTTTCTGAAAGTCGAGATAAAGAATATCAATAGCCGTACTCTTATCGTACTCACTCAGCATGACGTGGAAAAACTCGAGCAAGTTGGTGAGACATGACCTATGCCGTCTAAACCCATGTTGGGAGTCCCCAAGCGGCTTGTAGGAATCCAAATGGTCAACAATCCTATCAGCTATTATCCCTTCTAATAGTTTACCTACAACTGAAGTGAGACTAATGGGATGATAGTTCCCTGGACTTTCCTGATCCCCTTTCTTAAAGATAGGGGTCACGTTGGCTTCCCTCCAGTCACCAGGCACCTGGCCCATCTCCAGCAATTTGTTGAAGACTGTAGCCAGGTGGGGAGCCCCTGGTCACGCACTTCTCGCAACACTCTGGGGAGAAACTGGTCTGGCCCAGGAGCCTTAAACGCGCTCAGTTTGTCTATTCTATCGGCAACGACTGTCGGGGTACATCTAACACTATCCAGGACAGCACCTTCGTGCCTCACGCCTGGCTCGGGGATGATGCGGGTGTCCTCCTTGGTGAACACTCCCGCAAAGTACTCATTAAGCACATTAGCGATGTCCGCATCGGAGGTCCACAGAACGCCACTTCCGTCTACTATTAACATAACTGAAGAACTCCTTAGGGTTCCCCTTGCAGAGGCTTGCCACCCGTAGTTCTTCGTTACGTTTCGCTAGCCTAACCTTCGCCTTCACTTCCCTACACAGGCAGACATACGCTTCAGTGTTCTCGTGGGAACGATTGGCCTTCGCCCTCCTACACGCTACTTTCCTATTTTGGATAGCTGAAGCGATGTCACGATTGAACCACCTAGGCTGCGTTGAAGCAGGGGTGACCAGTTTTGAGGGTATGGCAGCAGACTGCACCACCATAAACTCGTCCCGAATGCACTCCACACTCCCTCAACATCGCCACCAACCTCTAACCCCGTATCTCCTATGCTATCCCTGAGGCTAACAAAGTTCGTCCGCCGGAGATCGAGCTTACTGCCTCTCGAGTTACTACACTTCACCCGAGGGACGCACACACGGAACCTAATAAGACCGTGATCACTCCCACCCAATGATTCGTCAATGGTGAGGCCAGTGACGAGGTTGTCTTCGGTCGTGAATACTAAGTCTAGAACGCTTTCACCTCGTGTAGGCTCATTGATCCACTGAGTGAGGAAGTTCTCATCAGCAAAGTCAACTAGCCTCCTCCCTTCAGCATCGGCAGTCCTGTTTTCCCACTTTATGCCGCGACAGTTGAAGTCTCCTAAAACTACACATACCCTATCCCCTAGCGGGCTACTGAGTTTAGTGTATAGGGCTGTATCCTCCACAAGGAGGAGATGCGGAGGTCTGTACACCAAGATTAACCTATAGTTCGTCCCTCCCACATTCAGATCGACGCCAAGCAGCTCCCATTCCGACCGGAACTGGCAGTCAACCGGACTCAACGTGTGTCTGACGTATATTAGTACCCCACCACCCTCCCCACGGGTGCGGTCTTTGTGAAACATTCTATACCCGGGAATTTCGAACTCCCCAACGTAGTCCCTACGATCAGTATGAATCCAGGACTCGGTGATAGCAACGATATCCTGGTATTCTGATGCTAAGAGTGCCTGTAGCTCACCAAACTTCTTCCTGATCGACCTAGCATTAAAAAGCATTGCACGGAGGGAGCCTCCCGAGCCTCCCCTATTCTGACTGCCCCCTAGCACAACCCGTTTCCCGAACAGCCAGGGCTGAGAGAGAGAGAGAGAGAGAGAGAGAGAGAGAGAGAGAGAGAGAGAGAGAGAGAGAGAGAGAGAGATATACAAGGAAAAGGAGTACCTCAAAAGGCCTTGCGGCCCATACCAAGGAGGTACCAATGGCAACGGGTGCCACGGAAAATTTTCTACACACTCAAATAGTGTGCAAAATTTGGTCTAACCTTTTCTTGAACTGATCCACAGAGGAACTGTTCACAACTTCCGAAGGTAACCTGTTCCATGTGTCACAGATCTTATACGTAACGTAATTCCCACACACACTAGTCCTAAACCGTTTCAAATCCAACTTCCAACCATTGTTGCGAGTTGGGTTATCATTTAAACTAAACATACTTCTAAAATCGACATCGTTGAACCCTCGTAAGAGCTTGAAAACCTCGATCAGTTGACCGCGCAGCCTCCGAGTTTCAAGCGAAAACAAGTTCAGGGCGCGTAACCGTCGATTGTAGCCCATATGCCTAACGGAAGGGATCAACTTTGTGGCCCTCGCCTGCACTCGCTCCAGCCTCTCAATATCTTTCCTGAGGGTGGGCGACCAGAACTGCACAGCATACTCCAGGTGTGGCCGAACAAGGGAATTGTACAGTGACAGCACAATCTCCTTGTTCCGAAACTGAAATTGCCTCCTGATATAACCCAATAGTTTCTGGGCTTTCTTTTCCACCTCTACACACTGTTTCGTAAACTTAAGGTCGCTGCTAATTAGCACACCCAAGTCCTTTTCTAAATCAGTCTCCTCGATATTACTACCCAACATCGAGTAGTCCGACTTGGGATTGGCGTAGCCAATGTGCATCACTTTGCATTTACCCAAGTTAAATGGCATTTGCCATTTTTCAGACCACTCTCCTCTCCTACCTAGGTCCGCACGCAGTTCCTCGATCGCTTCGGGCGTCCCAACATTGGCCCCAAGCTTGGTATCATCAGCGAATTTCGCGATCCGACTGACGATGCCACCGTCGATATCATTTATGTAAATGATAAACAACAGTGGCCCCAAAACGGAACCCTGAGGAACCCCACTAGTGACCGAGGCCCAACCAGAACTAGCCCCTTTAATTACAACCCTCTGCCGCCTATTCCTCAGCCAGTTTTCAATTCACCTACCTATTTCCCCATCAATACCCAGCGCGCGCACTTTCGTCATTAGTCAGCGGTGAGGTACCTTATCAAAGGCTTTCTGAAAGTCGAGATAAAGTATATCAATCGCCCTACTCTTATCGTACTCACCCAACATGACGTGGAAAAACTCGAGCAAGTTGGTGAGACACGACCTATGCCGTCTAAACCCATGTTGGGAGTCCCCAAGCAGCTTGTAGGAATCCAAATGGTCAACGATCCTATCCGCTATTATCCCCTCTAATAATTTACCTACAACTGAAGTGAGACTAATGGGACGATAGTTCCCTGGACTTTCGTGATCCCCTTTCTTAAAGATAGGGGTCACGTTGGCTTCCCTCCAGTCACCAGGCACCTGACCCGTCTCCAACGATTTGTTGAAGACTGTAGCCAGGTGGGGAGCCACCTGGTCGCGCACCTCCCGCGAGAGAGAGAGAGTTACAAGGAGTTACAAGGAAAAGAAGTACAGTGGAACCTTGCTTAACGAGCATAATTCATTCCCGAACTGTGCTCGTTATGCAAAATGCTTGTTAAGCAAGGCAATTTTTTCCATAGGAATCAATGTAAAATATGATAATGCGTTCCATGCTTAAAAAATACTTAAAATAATATTTATAATGATATTTAAAGGCGTTTTTTAAATTATTATTGCATGAAATGAAAAGATTATTAATAAAAATTAACCCAAAAGAGAATGTAAATAATTAGTAAACGGTGAAATTTATAAATAACTTACGAAGAGAAGGTGCTCCTGACGCACGCAAAGGAAATGAAGAGACACGGGAGGAGGAGAGGGTTATTGAGGGGAAGGAGGAGAATCGTCTTCATTCAATGCAATAACATTCTCGATGAGCTCACAGTCACTAGCTTTAAATTTTTTAGAGGCACTTTCACTTTCTTTTGGATCCTTTTTCACGAGGAAACTGTCTGGAGACATTTGTTTTTGTCTACGCTTTAAATTTTGACGAAATATTTTGCTCGTTAAGCAAAGTGTCGCTCATTATGCAAGGTAATTTTCCCCCATTCTTTTGGCTCGTTATACGAATTTCTCGTTATACGAGGCACTCGTTAAGCAAGGTTCCTCTGTACCTCAAAAGGCCTTGCGGCCCATACCGAGGAGGTACCAATGGCAACGGGTGCCAGGGAAAATTTTCTACACACTCAAATAGTGTGCAAGATTTGGTCTAACCTTTTCTTGAACTGATCCACCGAGGAACTGTTCCTGTTATTAAAAGTTTATTTTTCTTTCAACTATCCTAGCAGTAGTAGAAAACTGGATAGAAAAGTAGAAGGCTCTCCCCCCACCCTCCGCTCCCTCCCTGCCAGAGGCAGGTACGGAAAAAGGTTGAAGAAAATACCTTGACCCTGGAAAAGTAGCCAAGGAAATTTTACAGGAAAGTGAGAAGATATAGCTCTATATTTACCTTGCTCACAGAGACACTGTGCAAGCAAACTCCTGCAGAGTTTTCTTATGTTTTAATCTTAAACTATCAATGTGTTAAAGTAATTCCCACATATACTAGTCCTAAATCGTTTCAAATCCAACTTCTAACCATTGTTGCGAGTTGGGTTATCATTTGAACTAAACATGCTTCTAAAATCGACATCTTTGAACCCGCGTCACGTAAGCGTCGATTGTAGCCCATATGCCTAACAAAAGGGATTAACTTTGTGGCATTTTTTGGCAGTTTCCAATCCACCTACCTACTTCCCCACCAATACCCAGCGCGCGCACTTCGGCCATTAGCCGGCGGTGAGGTACCTTATCAAAGGCCTTCTAATCAATCGCCCTACTCTTATCATACTCACTCAACACGATGTAGAAAAACTCGAGCATGATGGTGAGACACGACCTATGCCGTCTAAACCCATGTTGGAGTCCCCAAGTAGCTTGTAGGAATCCTAATGGTCAACAATCCTACTCGCTATTATCCCCTCTAAATATTAACCTACAACTGAAGTTAAATGGTGTTATTTATAGAGGTCCCAAAAGCCTCTCTTCCCACGCATGAGATAGCAGTAGCGTCCTAATCGTAACAGTAGAGAAAAAGACAATACTAAAAGTTTTTCTTTTTTTTTGCAGTCAGAGGAGAACATCCCTAACCTAAGCTAAAAGGACAGAGTGGGATGGGAAGGGGTCCTAGTAACCCACAGGACAGGTTTGTACAACAGACTTCACCCACCCTCCCGAAAGAGAGAGAACCTAAAGGAATTGGCAGCCAATTTCTCTAGAATCCCACGACTTGGGACCGGAGGGCTGTCACACCCCAAGTATAAAGTTTACAACACCCAGAAGGAACGTGCATAACCTTTATACCCCCTGCGGGGGGAAAATAGAAAAGGAAGAATGTGTCATGTCCCCAAATTAAAGGCTAGACAGGGAACATCCTCAAACCTGAAAGAAAATAGTTTTGTTGTGAGAGGACCAAGACTGTTCAACCAGCTACCAACCTCAGGAACTAAGGAACATGAGTGGTGTAGCAGTGGATATCTTCAAAAGAAGACAATGTCTGGCTCAGAACAATTTCAGATGAGCTGGGCATTAGGGTGGAGCGATTTCCCTGATTTTTGAAATGACATTAGTAATAGTGCTGAAAATGTGCTATTTTATGTTGAATGCAGTGACAAAACCGCTTTTCTCTAAGACAATATCTTCCAATAAAAACTTAAAACCGCTTTATTTTGACAAAATTATATACAGCAACTCCGTAAATAAACAAATTTATATGTAATAGTACCCCACACATGGTGACAATTGGCATATTGACACCAATTGCCATAAAATCATCACGCCAATCACCTATGTGTGTGGCCAACATAACACAGTGTGTTAGTGTTAGACCAGCTGTTGCCATGGTAAGGTGTTACGCTCTGTCCGCTTGCGCTATCACATCAGATCCTTTCACTATTTAATATTTGATATTGCATTTCAGCACATTCTCTTACACGTTTGTAATCTTGTTTTTAAAAATTTGGATTATACAGGGTGTCCCAAAAAAAACTATGTACTCTTTATAGCACTATAT
Organism: Bathynomus jamesi; assembly: GCA_023014485.1. Classification (NCBI taxonomy): domain Eukaryota; kingdom Metazoa; phylum Arthropoda; class Malacostraca; order Isopoda; family Cirolanidae; genus Bathynomus; species Bathynomus jamesi. The sequence continues at coordinate 59,052 of JAJOZX010005573.1, read as the reverse complement.
ATTTTATAATTTAAAAACCAAACAATATATTGTTATAGCAATTGCCAATGAAAGGTAAATTAGTAATCTAAGTGATCAAAATGTTATAGCGAGTTGTTTGCATATAAAATTTAATTAACTATGCCAAGTGCTCAAAATGTTCTCCGGCAGCATGAATGCACTTTTGAATGCATCGACTAACTGATTCACAGACATGGACTAATGTGGATGCTGTGATGGTCCTGCACTTTTCCCTAATTGCATCCTTAAGGTGTTTGAGTGTTGCGGGTCTTGTACCATAAACTGCATCCTTCAGGTAGCCCCACAAGTAAAAATCAAGTGGAGTCAAGTCCGGTGAACGTGGAGGATACTCAACGCTTCCTCTTCGTCCTATCCAACGGTTAGGCAACGTTTCATCGAGGTACCTTCTGACATCACAATGATAATGAGGGGGGGCTCCATCTTGTTGAAAGTAAGTCATCATCATTTCCAAACAACTTCTGAACTGCAGGTATAATTTCTGTCCGCAGCATGTCGAGATATGCGGCACTGGTAACTGTCCCATTAAAGAAAAATGGTCCAACCAAACCCCTGGATGATAAACCACACCATGCTGTTAATCCTGGTAAATTAACATGTTTATCCACATAAACGTGTGGATTATCAAGTGACCAGTACCTGCAGTTGTGTCGATTTACTGTGCCATTCAGCTTGAAGGTAGCTTCATCAGACCACACGATTTTGTTGGCAAACTGTACGTCTTCGGCATCCATTGACTGAAACCATTCACAAAATTCGAGTCTGCGATCAGGGTCATCTTCAGTCATAGCGTGTAACAGACTTGGAATGTAGCTTTTCCATTTTGCTGACTTTAAAATCCAGTGAACACCTGATTTGCTGAATCCGGTCTCACGGGAGCATTGCCTAACTGATTTCTGTGGTGATCAATTAAATTTTTGCAACACTAAAAAGGAGTTTTCATCACTCGCACTTGATTTGCGTTGTCCAGATCTTCACTTGTGCATATCTTGAGCAGATCCCTCTGCCTCAAACTTGTCACGGATGCTTGTAATGGCGAGACTTGTCAGTGGCTTTGTACCAAATTCCCGGATCCATTGCCGCTGGACTTCAGACACATTCTCGAATTTCCAATACCATTTCAGAACACTTTCGTTGCTCCAGTGTCAAACGCTTACGCAACATGGGTTCTTTTGCTGAACTGAATAAAGTTGAATGCTGTAGAGTTTGTATCGTGGAATGAGTATGTAGGCTAAGTCCGAAGCAAGCTAGTGAGTGACTAGACTACGTTTGGTCCATAGGCTTTGCCATTACAAGGCCTTTGATAAGACAAGGCCAGGCTTAGTCAATGCATTCAAAAGTGCATTCATGCCACCAGAGAACATTTTGAGCACTTGGCGTAGTTAATTAAATTTTATATGCAAACAACTCACTATAACATTTTGATCACTTAGATTACTAATTTACCTTTCATTGGCAATTGCTATAACAATATATTGTTTGGGTTTTTTAAATTATAAAATATATGATGCTTAAAGAGTATATAGTTTTTTTTGGGACACCCTGTATGTTATAAATCTTGTACAGTATAGTAAAAGATTTATAATCAGGTCAGACATGGCAACTAAAAGAATGCCTCAGCAGTCAAGAACAACTGACTGTCACATATTTGGCAATGGAGAAGAACTGAGTCATCGTGTTCTACCAACATTTGAGGGTTATGAAATGATATATATATGAAAGACGATGACTGAAAGAAGAGTTAAACAATAAAGATCCTTCTGTTCATAAAATATTATCAGCGGTTGCAGAAAACTTAATTTCATTATACAATAAAGCATCAATTCCAATTGTATCCTTCAACCACGTTGTCAAGAAAATAAAAGATTATCATGCAAAATATAGATCTATATTAAAACAGCCTAAAGGTCTGAAACAAACGGAGTCTTACTTAGATAAGTGCAAAAAATTTAAAGATGCTCAAAATCTTTTTGATATTGCCACTTGTAAATGTGAAGACTTTCAATCCTGCAAATGCCCAAAATCAAATCGAGTACCGAAACATGAACAAGAATTTGTAAAAGACCAAAGAACAAAAAGAAAAATGGCCATAGGATCAGTTGATGTTTCTGCTTCTAAAAAAATACAATTAGCACAAGTTAGAAAAAGTAGTAGAGATTTGTATCTTTCAAAACAACTGCCAGTAATGTCATCAACTTCATATTCAGAAAGTTTTCAGTTCGAAGATATATCTTCTTCAACAGATACAGAAAAAGAATCTGACGAAACATTTGATGAGTCAATCTCCGTAAAACAGAAACGCATCAGAAGGTATTTCAGATAGAGCAGCTGCCATAATAACAAGTTCTGTTTTGCATGACATTAAACATCTGAGCCTGATCCATCCCTGGTAATAGATCGCAGTAAAGTGCGCAGAGCTAGGAAGCATCAATGTGATGAGCTTCAACAGGATGCTAGCATAGGAAAAACAATTATGAGTATTTATTTTGACAGTCGCAAGGATAAAACTATTGTCCAAGAACAGAAAGGTTCTAAATTTTGTCGGAAAATTGTTGTGGAAGAGCATGTAACCTTAGTAGCAGAACCAGACCAAGTGTATCTAGAGCACTTTACTTCTGAATCTGGGACATCTAAAAGTATATGTAAAGGAATATGCAATTTTTTGAATACACACAACGTTGATTCTTCAAATTTAGTTGCTATGGGATGTGATGGAACTGCTGTGAACACAGCAGCAAAAGGTGGTGTCATTCGGCTTATGGAAATGCATCTCAATATACCTTTGCAATGGATTGTGTGTCAGTTACATGCAAATGAGCTTCCTTTACGCCACCTCATGGGGAAATTGGATGGAAAAACCACTGGACCTCATGAATTTGTTGGCATCATTGGCCAGCAATTGCAGAAATGTGAAACACTTCCGGTTGTTCATTTAAAAAAAATTGAAGTTGAAATTCCATCTATTGACAAAGATGACTTGAGCACGGATCAAAAATATTTGTTTGATATTTATCAAGCCATTTCAATTGGTGAGTGTAGTACTGACCTATCAAGATGAAATCCCGGCAAGATGGTGCACTCTAAGTGGTTAACCACTGCAAATCGTATTCTGAGATTATACGTAGCTACACCTGAACCGTCTGATGATTTGAAAAATTTGGTTTCGTATGCTATGCACGTATATATCCAATGTGGTTTACAATCAAACAAAGCAAATCAATTGCATATGGAGCTCCTAATGTTTTCAAAACCATTCAGTATTCCCGAATGTTGAACGATTCTGTTCGAGCAGTTACTGAACCAGTGATCCAAAGAAATGCATTTTTCAGTCATCCAGTAAATATACTTTTAAGCATGATACAAGATGAGCATAGCCATGTAAGAGGACTTGGATGGAGAAGAATAAAGAAAGCTAGAGAACAATATCGTGGAAAAAGTCTTAGACTCTTTAAAATCCCAAAGTTAAATTTCGAAGCCACAGACTACACAAACATGATTAATTGGCATGACATCACAGTAACTGAACCTCCAATGACGCGTGATTGTGTTTCCAACGATAAAATTAATACAATGATTGCAAAAAGAGAAGTGAAGGATTCCAACAAGATGCCATGCCATACTCAAGCTGTTGAACGAGTCATCAAGTTAGTTACAGAAGCATCATCTGCTGTGTGTGGAGCAGGATCTAGAGACGGATATATTCAATCGAGAATGGTAGCACAGAAAATGATGCCCTCATTTGAAACCAAATCTGAACTTCGAATATAATTAGATATTGACTAAAGTTTTCATTACATAAATTATGTCCATATGGTTGGGCATGGGTGGAACTCAACATACAACCACCTCCTCGTGGTGAGTTCTGGATCATTCTGGCTGTATACAAATTTACGTGACAATCAGAATGAACGAAGAGCTGTATTTATGGAACCAATTATTATCTGGAAATAAAAAATCAATGCAAATAATATAAAAGCTATTTCCATTCATTGAAAAACTCAATATTTAAATCAGTTAAATTTCCTTATATTACTTGTCTGTAAAATACCATTTTTTCAGAATAAATTCAGAAATTTAGGTAATAACGTTGGTACCTAGAGATGTATCCTTAGGAGGCTACAACTTTTATACGTGCTTCCTATCAGGTCACAGCATATTTTGCGCACTATTAGGAATCTTAATTCAAAACTTGGATAGAACTTTCCATTTATGCCTTTTACTGAATATTGCTTTTTTGTGCCATAAATCTACATATTTGGAGTAAGATTGGCACCTGAAGACATTAAGTTAAGGTGCTATAACTTTAGAACACACTTACTATAAGGTTTTGGTCCATTCTCCACACTATTACAATCCATAATTCAAAAGTAACAAATAAATTTCCAGTTGTCTATTTTTTCTAAATATCACTATAATTTCGCAATATATTCATAAATATGGAGTGAGATTGGCACCTGAAGATATTAATGTAGGAGGCTAGAAATGTAATACACACTGTTTCAGGTCATAACACATTTTCTACACTATTACGAACCATGTTTCAAAAGCTTGTGAAAAAAACCCCAAAAATACTCCACCCTACTGGGCATACCTGGCTATGCAAGGTGGAGAGCACAAGAAAAACTCTCTACTTCACCAGGCCAACTCAAGAGGAGGGACAACAAGCTTGACCTTCGTGAAATGAGAAATCATCACACAGAACTTTTGAAAGGTTGAAAATGATACGTGTGTGTGTGTATGATGCAAACTCGCAAGGAAAAAAAAAATTATTCGAAGGCCTTTCATTTATTCAGCAGTACACCTCATCATTCCCTGATGAGGGTACTGCTGAATACATGAAAGGCCTTAGAATATTTTTTTAATTTTTCCTTGTGGGTTTGCATCATTCATTCATTTTACACGTTTGAGTGAACTTCATCCCCCCCCATATATATATATATATATATATATATATATATATATATATATATATATAAACCTTTGGTTAGCTTCCGCCCAAATTGTTCATTCTGACGAAGGTCAAGCTTTTCACTCCACCTTAGACCTACACTTTAATGTGGAATCTGAACCATGCCCCATCAGCAACCCAGCATCTTAACCACTAGGCCACCTAGGGTACCCATTTATCTACCAACCACTTTCTTTATTGTGTGGAAAGATGAGCAGTTGGGTTTTGCTGCGTGCCAGCTGCCATCGGGTCTCGAACCCGGGGCCGATGGATTCGTAGTCAGTGACACTAACCACTACACCACCAAGGCACCGCATATATATATATATATATATATATATATGGTGGCGCAAAAGTTGTGCATCATACGAATTTTCAGTGTTGACTGTTTTTTTTTTCTTTTAGGTAGATGATGACTACGAAATTAACAATAGACAAGAGGATGAGCTTGGTTTTAATGTATGGAATACCAGGTACAACAAATTGCTGAATTGGTATAGAATTTAAATTAGTCATCTATTTGTAGTACATGGTATCCTACGCATTAAAACCAAGCTCACCCTCTCATCTATTGTTAATTTTGTAGTCATCCCCTACCTAAAAGAAAAAAATAATCTACACAGGTGACCCTCTGTATACAAGGTTTCAGCTATACACTGTTTTGGTATTGCTCCCCAACCCCTGTATACACAGGAGGGGATCTCGTCCATACACGGTTTCCCGAGCCAACACAGCTGTGTGTGGTGGCCTGTCGCTCTACCCCTCCCCTCCCTACCCTAATTGTGGCGAGGATTCTATTACCAATTTTGCAAATTTACAAATTATACTTCACATAAAGGATGTTATCCAATATTTTAATTAATCATTATGTTAAATATATGCATCTCTAATGATTTTAACTTCTTTACAATGTATTTTTATACTTTATTAGTACTACAATTAAAAAAATAAATCACAACAAATAATCATAATAAATAACAACACTCTCACCAGTAAACATCATCCGCAGCAACTCTACCCAATCTGCCTACCTTTATTTGTAAGTTAAACCATTTTTTTCTTGTTACTGCAGTAATAATATTATGTGCACTTATTGTGCAGTTAATATATAAATATACATGTATGTACAGTATGTGTTTTGGTGTTTCTGTACGTGTTTTAGTGATGTATGAGGAAATATAGTTGGTCATAGGAAGGGGGTTAGTTGGTCTAGGGATTGATTGTATTTTTTCCCATAAGGTATTAGTCCCCGTATGCACGGTTTCCGTTTACACGGGCATTTTCAGGAACCTAACCCCCATGTATACCGAGGGTCACCTGTAATCAACAATGAAAATTCATATGATGGCGCGACTTTTGTGCCACCCTATATATATACAGGGCGTCCCAAAAAAATGTATACACACTTTAACAGCTGATAGCTCAATTGATGTTTCTTTCTTTCCAAGTTAAACCCATTAGAATTAATAATGGCAGTCAGACTAAGCTTTGAACAAAGGAAATTCATTCTAAAATGCTACTGGAAGTGTGAAAATGCAGTTGAAGTGCAAAGACAGTTTAGGAGGGAGTTTCAAACAGATCCACCAACGTGACTTACCATCACTCGAATTAGAGATAAGTTTGAAGCCGATGGAACTGTTCAGAATGTCCACAAGAAGCGTTCCGGAAGACCACGGACATCAACAAGCCCCACAAAGCAAGAAAGAGTATTGGAAACGTATCACCAAAGTCCAAGAAAATCTGTGCGGCAAGCAAGTCGTGAGGTAGGAATTTCAGAATCGTCTGTCCAACGCATTTTGAAGCACTGTCAATGGAAAAGTTACATTCCAAGATTAGTCCATGCTATTAATGAAGATGATGATGATCCGGACCGAAGAGTGGAGTATTGCGAGTGGTACTTGGCACGATGTGGATGTGGATTGGATGAAGGGGTTTCGTAGAATACCCTCCGCGTTCACCAGACCTCACACCACTAGACTTTTTTTTATGGGGATACTTAAAAGACAAAGTCTACGCTATAAAACCTGCAACAGTCACTGAATTGAGAGCAGCCATTGAACGAGAATGCACACAAATACCAAACGAAATGTTTCGTGATGTTTGCGATTCCATTGCTTCGCGTTATCAGCAGTGCCTGGACCAGAACGGATGTCAGTTTGAAAACAGGCGTTGACAAAACAATTAAATAATGTCTGTAGATTATATTACATTTTGAAAATGAAATGTATTTTAATAGACACTGCCTTTATAAGTATTTAAAGTGTGTATACATTTTTTTGGGACGCCCTGTATATGCCTCAGTGGTGCAGTGGTTAGCGTCGCTGATTATGAATCCATCAGCCCCGGGATCGAGACCCGGTGATGGTAGGTGGCATGCAGCAAAACCCAGTTGTTCATCCTTCCACACAAAGAATGTGGTTGGTAGATAAATGGGTACCTTGGGTAGCTAGGGTGTGTCAAAATTTTCAACTTTCAAATTCCAAATATGAGGGGTGCTAAAAAGTTGCAGCATGACTTAGGAATTCTAAAGATATTTTTGTTAATTTAATATAATTTAGCTTTGCTTGGTAAGAAGCTACATAAAAAGTGACTTTTTTGTGGAATTATATAATAATTATATATGCTGTATATATAATGCACTGCTGTTTTTGCTTATTTCACAGGTTGAAACATATTCATCAGTGTGCTGAAGATTACTTGTCCATCAGTGCTACCATCCTAACCAGTGGGAATTGACCTACAATGGCTTCTAAAAGGAGGACAAGACTGGGGACATCCACACATATGAGCAACCTAATTGGAACTGGTAGAGAGTTGTTGCCCTCTGAACTCCCAACTCTGCGAGACATTCTGAAATATGGGCTACTGCTAAGAGAACAAAGTGGTGAGGATGTGAGAAACTACCCAGCAGCCAGTCTTGCAAAGGACATTTACCCTAAAGTGCTTGAAAAGTGGGAATGAGCAAACAGTTCTTTTGTAGCCCCCGTTGTAAATTCACGAGTCACAATCTTAAACAAGATCCAAGAGAGCTGGGAGCAGGCCAAAAACATATCTCTTGGGAGAGGAAAGCTACATGTCAAAGAGGCTTTCATTGCAAAACTTGACAAGCTTTTTGACATCCTCAGTTGCAAGTGTAAAATTGTTCTCTGCTCTGAATTTGGATGCCTTGCAGATGCTGGTTGCAAAAACGAAACTCACATTAACTGTACATGCCCTAGGGAGATGAAGAGCCCTGTGAAGGAACTTGCTTTCATTAAAGGTCAGAGACACAAGTCTGGTTCTATTGGACCACATCAGATTGGCTTGCCAGATCAACCTGAGCACAACAGACAAGTCAAAAAGCAGAAGTGGCAAGAAGACGAAAGAAGAAGGCTTGCTGAATATAAGCAGACAAGCAAGCAGGATGTTTCAATGCCATCAAATGAAATAATTTTCTCTGATGATGAAAATGAAGAACAAATAGCTGATGCTCAAGATGGAAGTTATGAAGTGACATTAGAAATACCAAGCACGTCTTCAACTTCCAATAAAAAGCCAGAGTACAACACATTAGAAATACCTAATGTTGCTATGCATAGCATCAGATATGGTGTTGGCCTGCGTGCCACAGCTGCCATCACCACTGCTGCCTTTATGGATGCTGGCTTGATCACTGAAGAAGACAAGAGACTTGTAGTTGATCACAATAAAGTCAAGAGGGCCCAAGAAAAAGTTATGAGATCCCTGGATCAGGAATTTGATCTTTGTAAGAAGGGTGAAATTGACTGCATCTTCTTTGACAGCCATCAAGATACAACTAAAGTTATGCTGAAAGCAGACAATTCAGATCGTCAGTTCCCCAGCATTATCAAAGAAGAGCATTATTCTGTGTGCAGTGAGCCAGGTGGAAGATATCTCTACCACTTCACTCCTGAGAAAGGCTCAATGAGAAAAAAACCTGCTGGTTATTGCTGATAATCTTGTAGATTTCATGAAGAAGAAGGGCATTGATAAAAGCCTGCAGGCCATTGGAGGTGATTCTACGAATGTTAACACTGGCTGGGAGGGTGGTTCCATGCATTGGGTAGAGGTCAAGCTTTGCCGTAAGCTGATCTGGTTGGTTTGTGCCCTCCACACTAACGAGTTACCCCTGCAACACTTGATCACAGCACTGGATGGGAAGACCTTGTCTAACAACAAGTGGACAGGTAACATTGGCAAGATGCTAGACACTGCAACCGAACTTGAAATTGATCCTTCATTCACCAAACTCTCAATTGGAGAGCCTCTTACTTCACTGAGTGACAATGTCGTAAAGGATCTCTCTACTGATCAAGTGTACAGGTATAGGATCACACAGGCCATAAGGACAGGAGAACTTCCAACAGATCTGGCCCTTCTTGAAATTGGTCCAGTGAGCCATTCAAGGTGGTTGACAACAGCAAACAGGCTTTGTCGCATATGGGTTTCAAAACATGGCCTTAAAGGCAAAACCCTCAACAACTTAAGACTGATAGTGGAATACATTGTTGGTGTGTACTACCCCTGTTGGTTCAACATCAAAGTAAAACACTCTTGGGTGGAAGGCCCACGCCACATCTTGTTTCAGCTGCGGCTAGTTAGGCTGCAAAAGAAGGCTGTAGTGGATGCTGTTTTGCCAACCATCAAGCGCTCAGCATGGTATGCATTCAGCGAAATGATAATCCAGACACACTTGTGCTCAGATGACAGTGAGGAGAGGAGAGCTGGTGTCCAAAAGATTGTTGACATGAGGGGTGGAGATGTTGACATGAGGGGTGGAGATGATGACACACTTGGAGATCTTTCCGTATGTCCCAGGAAGACGCCTTCCATCAACCCCAGTGCTTCTTCCGTGTTGGAGCTGACAGACTGGTCTGATGGGGTATTTGAACCTCCTTTGACATGTAAACTAACTACAGCGGAAGTAAAGAAGTTCTTTGACAAGCCTATGCAAGTTCCACAGTGGACCTGTCATGCTCAGTCAATAGAGAGGTGTGTGAAACAAGTCACAGAGGCAGCAGGCAGGGTGTATACACATGAGAAACGTGAGGGCTATATCAGAGGCCAAGAAGCAAGTCGGCTGCTGATGTCCAAGAACGAATCAAAGCAAGACTTGATGAAACGTTGTTTAAATATTTTTTTTTACTGATGTCATTACTTTCTAATGTTGTTTTATGATTACAAGGATATGTTTTATGATTACTAGGATATGTTTTATGCAGAGAAACTAAAATTTTTATAGCATTACCTGACATTTTGAGAAGCTAAAATTAATAAATGTTGTTTTCCCGAGAGCAATTTATGTGCTTTTTAATAAAACGTAGATTTACCAAGCTAAGTGTTGAGCAATCACAAAAATAATAGCAGATTTGAATTCTTCACATCCAAAAACATATTTTTAAAACCCCTCAGTGAAGGAATTGGCAAAAATTAATTTTCACCTCCCAAAGACGCTGGGCTGCTGGTGGGACATGGTTCAGATTCCACATTAAACTGTAGGTCTAAGGTGGAGTGACAAGCTTGACCTTTGTCAGAATGAACAATTCGGGCAAAACCAAACCAAACATATGTATGTATGTATAATCACAAACTATTAAATACAAACTTTAAACCCCCCTTATTCTTTGTTTTAGAATATTCATCTTTTATTATTATTTCATTACAGGTATATCTGAATGGGATTTGGTGACCAGGACAAGGTCACAGAGCTTGAAGAGTTTGCATCGGGACCAATGTGAATTCAGGAGAGAAATGATAAATGTGCTCCTGGTCAAACTGTTTTCATAAAATTAGACAGTGGTAGTTTCAGACAAAAATTTCATAATCATTGGACCCTTTGCATCTTGTACTCGAGCACATTGAAGTCTTTCTGAATGGATGTACAAAACAGTACTTTGATTAACACCAGCTTCTGAGGTGACTGATTTTCTTATTGAATGTAATGATGGGGGTGTTTAATCCCCTTCGCAACAGCTGTGGTTATATGATAGAGGGGCCTTACAGCTTTATGTGGGATCCACATAATCTGGATGCAGAGGACAGACCACCACCCAACTCTCTCCTGACCCAATGTCACTTAACTTTGTTGATCAAGAGCAAGCAATGTTACGACTGCCCAGATTTTCTTACGTCTGCTTAACTCCTTGCTGCGACTACTATTCATGACATTCACACCAGTGGCTTCTCTACAAAATTTTACCAGACCAGTGACTAATGTATGATAATGCTTCTCTTGGGAGCATATCTGTTGTTCATTTCTCTTCTGAATACACATTAACCTCTACCACAGACCTTGCTGCAAACTAAGTTCTTCAACCTTCCATCCTGGATGCCAAATCCCATTCAGATATACCTGTAACAAAACGGAAAGGACATATCACTATATTAACCCTTTGGATGCCGTAGTCGACTGTAGTCGAATGATTTTTTGGTAGTCACAAGTGCCATATTCGACTCTAGTCAATATTCTGTAATAATATTTTTCTTTGGCGCACTGTTCGACCGAAGTCTCTATGAGTTCATAAGAGTTGCCAATTATTTAATTTTGTCTTAATTTTGAAGCTCACTGACCCCCGACACTGACCCCCTGACGCTCATTTCTTCATTTTGCTGATAATGAAAATAATGAAAATGATCGACTTTATAAGATCAGGCCTATCATAGATATCACGAAAGATTTATATACTGCTGTATACAATGCCAGTAAAGAAGTTTGTGTGGATGAATCTATGCTAAAATTCAAAGGACGTTTATTTTTCAAGCAGTATTTGCCAAGTAAACCTTCAGCTAAATGGGGAGTGAAACTATGGTCTCTTTGTGATTCTAAAACTGGATATTTGTTGAGGTTCAATGTTTACACAGGAAAAGATACTGAAAACACGCTTGTAGGAGGATTGGGAAGTACAGTTGTTCAAACTCTTCTAAAAGGTTTTGAGAATAAAGGCCATATTGTGTTTCTTGACAATTTCTATTCCAGCGTTAACCTTTATGAAGCCCTTAGACTAAAAGATATAGGTGCTTGTGGCACTGTTAGAGCAAATCGTAAAGGGCTGCCACCTGACATGAAAAGAATGAAACAAAACGAGGTGACCTTCCAACAATTTGGATAAATCAAAACAAAACTATGTTGGCCTGTACATGGCAAGACACTGGAAAAGTAAATATGATAGCAACTGTAGGAGACTGTGGAATAACAAAAGTAGCAATAAAATCTAAAAAAGGAGATCGGGTTGTTGATAAGCCAAGCATTCAGGTGAATTACAATAAACATATGGGAGGTGTAGATACATTTGACCAGTTGTGTGCAACTTATCCTTTCAACAGGAGAACGAAGAAATGGTATCAAGTAATCTGGCATTTCCTCATTGAGGTAGCACTGATAAATTCAAGGATATGCTTCAACATTCAAAACCCAACCAAAAAATTAAGTCAGAAAATGTTTAGATTGAAAGTTATTGATGGCCTTTTAGATGGGTATGCACGGCATAATACACGTAAACGAGGGCACAGGCTTTCTCAGCCTATCATACAAAATAGACTGAAGGAAAGGCACTTCATCTCCAAATATGAAGGAAACCAAAAGCCAAATTGCATAGTTTGCTCAATTATGCCAGCCCAATGCAAACTGAAAGGCAAGGGCCCGTGTAAGAGAAAGCAAACATGCTATTACTGTAAAGCATGCAATGGTAATCCACCATTGTGTATAACACCATGTTTTGAAGTTTACCACACGAAAAAAGACTACAAAATGGTGTGTAAATGCTGAAACCTCAATGCACTCCAGTAAGGCCTATACCAACATTTGGAAACTTATTTCTAAATATCCATAAACTAGTTGTTTAGTTTGATAAATAAAATGATGATGAAATGTACTTATTTTACAGTGGATAATTATTTTTGCCTTTTATATTTTGTACTTTTATTGTTTTTTGTAGGCCTACTTTTATTTTACTAAATTAGAATAAACTTTGCATACATATATATATTTTTTTAGGTCATTTATACCTTTGATAGCAAATCAAACTTGTTTCTATTGTATAAAAAAGTGAGTTATACATTCTGTTAGCAACCTAATACAAATTTGGAATAGATTCTGGAAATACTCTTATAAATACAAATTTATCTCATTAAATGGTCGATTTATATTATTTTAATGATAATTTAGGAAAGTATATGCTTAAATCTAAAAATGAGAATCATAAAATTTACTGTCAAAGAAAATTTGATTTTTTATGGAAAACTACATTTTTTCGAGAACAAACATTTCCAACCAAATTGGCAGCTTAAGGGTTAATACTCTGAAACAAAGAATAAGGGAGGTTTATAACTTCTATTAAGTTAATTAAGACATCAGTGTGCTCAAATTTTGCAGGATATATGACGCATTCGGTGGAGAAGGGGCGAACGCCACAAAATTTGAAAAATGAGTTTTTTGTCGTATAATTATCCTTTAAAACCTTTGCTTTACCTATGCAAAAAATTAGATGTTAGTCTGCATTCTTTCACGGTAAAATTTAGGTTTTAATGTATCTCAGAGAAATTCACTCCGCATCATTGCTTCACATTGAACACATCTCTCTACTTTCTGGTCACTCGACAATGCCCTGTGATGCTCAATTTGGCCAAATTGAACAAAATATAAAAAATAATGACAGCAATATTATTTACACCAAAAAAGATTATGTTACGGCCATAACTACAGCCGTTTCGCAGCGCTTCCTAGTTGTAGAAATGAAACAGGCTGATTTTCTCGATTTTGACATCCTAAAAACGTGCATTGTCATTAGGAAATCAACAACTACTAAATTTACAGATGCAAGAAAGTTAATATTTGACTTTCAACACAAAGAAGGCTACGTAATATCTACTGCATACTGCACAACCCCAGATAATAGCCATCCCGTCAGACTGCAGAAAGGGAAAAAATCCTACAGCGTCAGTTTATTCAATCTAGCCCAGCAGACACTGCAACCAAAGTATTCCCAATTGCTGCCAATAACTAAGGAAAAAATAAAAGATCTCAAAGAATTATCAGACCTAATGCCTGCAACTGCAGTGAACTATTATACAAGATTGTTAAAGGAACTGGAAGAAACTGAAACAGTTGAAGCAGGTAATACAACATTCGACAAAGAGGACCAAATAATGGATTACACCAGTTAACATCAGAAGCTATCAATAAATAATATTGTAAAATTTCTTGGCATTTTATTATATCGACATATTACACAACAATATTTTACTCAAATATGTGTTCAAATTCATACAACATTTCAATAAACCGGAAAAATACAAAGGTTTAAAGTTTACAAACTTTAACTGCATTTTGTGGCATAATTCGAAAATGTTGCGTTCACCCCTTCTCCACCGAACGCGTCATATACAAGAAGCATTCAATAAATAAGGTAACAAGATAACAATTCATTACAAGTCTTGTTAACTTATTTATTAAACAAGCTTCATTAAAAACAAAATGCTACAATATATTAGGTCCTCCCAAATAAGTCTATTGCTAATTATAGGAGTTTCCTCTTACCAGTCATCCTTGGGCCAAAGTCATAAACTTTTAATTCTTCAAGTGAGGTGTCTTCAAATTCCAGACCTGTTTCCTTAGCAGCTTCTTCCATATCAACATGATCACGTTCTGCCAAGTTTAGCAGGTCCTGTCTCACTTTATCTTCCATGAGACGAATTTCATGGTTACTCTTTAGAGACAGCTCTACTTCTCTTGTCTCTGCAAACTAATACAAACTAATTACCATAAATGATGGTAAAATTTGTGAAAAAAGTATTTTAAATTTAAATTAAAATCTTCCTTTAATCCATATTAAAATTGTTGCTTTTTATAGTATGTTCATTGTCTTTCATTTTAAACAAAATATTAAAATGGGTGGAGAGGGAAGAAAATTCAGACTGTCATGTGATGGTGAATAGTGAAACGCAAGAGGTAGTAGAGTCTTTTAAGTACCGTATCAGGGATGTGTATTGAACAAAAGAGGTACGAGTGTGAATAAAGTTAACAGTTGAGTGAATCAAGGAAGAAAGATAATAGGCATAGTGATTGTGAGAAAGTGGAGACTGGCTTGAGATAAATGCTGCGAGATGTTTACATGAAGATGTGTTAGTACCAACACTTCTGTATGGGTGTGAAACATAGACCTGGCATGAAAGGAAGAAGTCAAAGGTAAGAGGAATCGAGATGGTTAACCCGAAAAGTATGTATGGCACATGTTGGATTGATAGAATACGAAACCATGTGGTTCTGGAAAGATATGGAGTTCAGAAGTCAGTGAAAGTCAAAATTGAGGAAAGTGTGTAAAGGCTGCTGGACATGTTGAAAGAATGGAAAATGACAGTTGTGAAAAGAGTGTATGCGAAGGTAGGAAGAGAGGAGGATGGCCATGTGAATGAATGAGTGAGCATGCAGGAGCTTCATATGAATGAATCATGAAAAGTGGCTATGAGTTAGCTGGAACAGAGGAGGTTTGTTAGAAGTATCGAAGTTCAGGACTCTATTATTTCTGACAAGACCTGGAAGCACTGTAAGGAAAATTTGAGTAGGCCCTTAAACAATAAGTTGAAGATCATGTTAAGTGATAAATAATAGGCTTTGTTAAATTTAAAATGATGTGTGTGTGTGTGTGTGTGTGTGTGTGTGTAAACTTGGCCTAAACTTGTACAGGACAATACAGTTAGGCTGAACTATGCCACAAACTAATGAATAAAGCCCCCACATTAAGTACTGTATCAGCCTTGTAGAAAATTTAGCCTAAGAAAACTTTTATCACAGGCTCTAGCCTAATCCTTATTATTATATTACAGTAACTTAAGAATACAGTATAATGAAATGGTATTATCATTGGAAATTGCTACCAGATTATTGGAACTCAAATTATAAGCAAGCAATAATACAGTCAGTAATCAGTTATAGACAGTCTGCATCAAAGCTTCATTTTGTTAACACTATTGTCTTGTTCTAATACTGTGATTATAGTTACTTTTTAAATATTTGTCTTTTTTATTTACTGGTTTCTTTGAAATTATTTTGAACAATTGTGATTGTGGGATTTCTTAAGTATTTGTTAATTTTACTCGAAAACAAGTTGAACTTTGTAAGCATGTCATTTAATTAATAGACATTTACATTTTAATATAACTACAGTCATCCCTCATTTTGTGTCGAGGATGCATTCCTGAAAATCACAATGTAAAATGAAAATAATTTTCCCATAGAAAACAATTTAATAATTAAGGATGCATTCTTAGATATAAAAACTCAATAGTACATATGAACCATTTTATTACAAAACAAAAAAAAAATTAGAGTACTTCCAGTTTTGTACTCAAAGGAATAGACTTTTCAGGAGGAGATGATGATGACATTTCTTTTTTCAACCATTGTTCTTTTCTTTAACAAAAAATGCAGCAAATTCAGAGCAACAAGTGAGGCCTTTACTGGCAGGAGACAGGCAAATACCAAGTGAATACTGTCCCAGATACTCTTTTATACTAAGCTAGTGAGAAATGTTGAGTCATGACCCAGGCATGTGGAACATTCTGGAAGCTTTGGCTGCATGAGGGAACTTCAGGTGGTTGGGGTGAGATAAAACAATGCAAACCAAAAATGTTCTCTAAATCATTGACAACTTAAAAACAAAAAGATGCAACCTGGCCCAATGTAAAATGAGGGATGACTGTAATTATTCCTACATTTGAGTTTGAGCTGAATACTCACAGCAGTGGACTATGGCCAACACATCGGAAAAGGTAACACTGTATTAATTATTTGGAGGGGCATATGATATTGAGTTTTGACTAAAAAAAAAGAGAGAATTAAATCCACTATACCACATCTTACAAAAAATTTACTTATATTCGCATAAGGAAGGAAAGAGGGAGGGAGGGAGGAAAGAGGGAGGGAGGAAAGAGGGAGGAGGGAGGGAGGAAAGAGGGAGGAAAGAGGGAGGGAGGAAAGAGGAGGAAGAGGGAGGGAGGAAAGAGGAGGAAAGAGGGAGGGAGGAAAGAGGGAGGAAAGAGGGAGGGAGGAAAGAAGAAAAGAGGGAGGGAGGAAAGAAGGAAAGAGGAGGGAGGAAAGAAGGAAAGAGGAGGAGGAAAGAGGAAGGGAGGGAGGAGGAAAGAGGAAAGAGGGAGGGAAAGAAGGAAAAGGGAGGGAGGGAGGAAGGAAAGAGGGAGGGAGGGAGGAAGGAAAGAGGGAGGGAGGAAAGAAGGAAAGAGGGAGGGAGGGAGGAAGGAAAGAGGAGGGAGGAGGAAGGAAAGAGGGAGGGAGGGAGGAAGGAAAGAGGAGGGAGGGAGGAAGGAAAGAGGGAGGGAGGGAGAAGGAAAGAGGGAGGGAGGGAGGAAGGAAAGAGGGAGGGAGGGAGGAAGGAAGAGGGGAAGGGAGGGAGGAAGGAAAGAGGAAGGGAGGGAGGAAGGAAAGAGGAAGGGAGGAGGAAGGAAAGAGGAAGGGAGGAGAGAAAGGGAGGGAGGAAGGAAAGAGGAAGGGAGGGAGGAAGGAAAGAGGAAGGGAGAGGGAGGAAGGAAAGAGGAAGGGAGGAGGAGGAAGGAAAGAGGAAGGGAGGGAGGAAGGAAAGAGGAAGGGAGGAAAGAAGGAAGAGGGAGGGAGGAAAGAAGGAAAGAGGAGGAGGGAGGAAGGAAGAGGAAGGGAGGGAGGAAGGAAAGAGGAAGGGAGGAAGGAAAGAGGAAGGGAGGAGGAAGGAAAGAGGAAGGGAGGGAGGAAGGAAAGAGGAAGGGAGGGAGGAAGGAAAGAGGAAGGGAGGGAGGAAGGAAAGAGGAAGGGAGGAGGAAGGAAAGAGGAAGGGAGGAGGAAGGGAGGAGGAAGGAAAGAGGAAGGAGGGAGGAAGGAAAGAGGAAGGGAGGGAGGAAGGAAAGAGGAAGGGAGGGAGGAAGGAAAGAGGAAGGGAGGGAGGAAGGAAAGAGGAAGGGAGGGAGGAAGGAAAGAGGAAAGGGAGGAAGGAAAGAGGAAGGGAGGGAGGAAGGAAAGAGGAAGGAGGGAGGAAGGAAAGAAGGGAGGAAAGAGGAAGGAAAGAGGAAGGAAAGAGGAAGGAAAGAGGAAGGGAGGAGGAAGGGAGGAGGAAGGAAAGAGGAAGGGAGGAGGAAGGAAAGAGGAAGGGAGGAGGAAGGAAGAGGAAGGGAGGAGGAAGGAAAGAGGAAGGGAGGAGGAAAAAGAGGGAGGGAGGAGGAAGGAAAGAGGAAGGGAGGAGGAAGGAAAGAGGAGGGAGGAGGAAGGAAAGAGGAAGGGAGGAGGAAGGAAAGAGGAAGGGAGGAGGAAGGAAAGAGGAAGGGAGGAGGAAGGAAAGAGGAAGGGAGGAGGAAGGAGGAGGAAGGAAAGAGGAAGGGAGGAGGAAGGAAAGAGGAAGGGAGGAGGAAGGGAGGAGGAAGGAAAGAGGAAGGAAGGAGGAAGGAAGGAGGAAGGAAGAGGAAGGAAAGAGGAGGAAAGGTTGCCCATAAAAATTTATATGTCAACCATTCCATGACAGCATAACCACACATGGCATATGAAGCATTGCAAGTGTGGAATTTTGGCATGTGAGATGGGTGGTAGTACACCATCCATTCCCATGTGAATGGATGTGTACACTTTACTTTCTGCCTTTTCTCATTTTCACTAACTTTTGTAATTTACATCCAGGTTGTTTTCTGCCTTCTCAGCCTAAACCTTTGGGAAGCAGAATTTTTGATAATGTACCTATATATGTTAAAATTGGCATTGTTTCAAGTTCAGAAAAATAATATAGAACTGGGCTTATTGCTTATTTATTTAATGCTTTATAAAAATTGAAGTAAACCTGATATAGTTCCTAAGCTAACCTTGAAGGGTTTTTCCTTATTAAATTGGCATCAAATGGTGCTTGTTGGAAGCATGTACAGTCTTTTTACCCTCAGTTAAACATATACAATCGAGTTCATCATGACAGTTATACCCAACCTAGTCATTTCTATATTTTAGCACCCTTATGATACTCTTTAGTTTGTATGCAACATTTTTAAAATATATATGGTTCTTAGTATAAAAATAATTGCTAATTATTCATAATGACTTCAAACTATGAAAACATTCAAACAATAATTTAAATATTAAACTGATTTTACTTAGCTACAGGTTTTAGGAGAAATGAAGCAAGCACAATATGGAAGGAAGGTGAAGAGAAAATCTAATCATTTAGTTGAGTATGAAAATGTCTACAAGAAGCTTTCTCTTAAAATTTGCTTAACTTACTGCAATCTTCTTCACCTTCAAAAGAGAGGAACCCCTCTGATATTTCAAGTGTAAAGTTAAACTTTGGGAAGTGATATTTATAATTCCCTATATTATTTGAATAATTTACTTCCTTGTCTGGTATGATTTGTCTCCTTATAAAAAAAAATAATAGGCAAGATAACCCTAAAACAGGCTAATCTTATAGACAGAAATCTATTTCAAAGAGTGCAATTTATAATGGTTATAAAGTTGGCTAAAACATCAACACTTTTAAGTTCACCTTACCTCTTTAAATTCTTTCTCTATTGGTTTTAATTCAGGGGAAATAATTGGAGTTCTGGTAACACAAGCAGCAGCAACAAGTTGCCATTTTGGTTCTGCATCTGCGGCAGCTGCTTCAGTAGAAGCTGCTACTACAGGCTTTGCATCTGAAAAACACAATCACCTAATTGCATGAAATTATCAAAGATATTGGAAGAGAAGATTGTACACACACCAATCAACCAGGGAAGTATGGTACTCTGAGGGAGATGTTAGGCAGGAAACAGAGTACTGGAACTCCTGTTTCTCCCATCACTATCTTCCTTAGATGATCTTTTTCTGTCTCTCACCTACCCTGTGAGCAGTCTAGCATGCTATCAAACACACACTTCTTCTCTCCCTATTCCTCACTACACATAGCTAAAGTGTCTGCAAAAAACTTGATCCTTGGTAAGTAAAACCATGCACATTCTACGGTCTTCCCACAAATTTCATTCCACATTGAAAACCTGGGTCTGGGAGGTTCAGAAAGAAACCAAAAGTTACTGACATGCTGCTGAGGCATCAATTTCTGCAGCAGGATTGAAGAAATCTCACCCCACAATCCTACAAGATGTGTCATAGTGGACCATACAACATTGACTTAAGGAGGAGCTGAAAATGCTATCATGCCACACCACGAAGAACACACTCCTCATGAAGAGTATGCACCTACAGTGACTCCAATTTGCGCAAAAATATAAGGATTGGGCCAGTGAACAGTGGAACAAGGTCATGTGATCTGATGGAAGCACCTTCAAATGCATCACATCAAGCCCATGGTAATTTCAAGTTAGCAAATGTAACACCTATTTTTAAGAAAGGCAATAAAGGTGCAGCAGGAAATTATAGGCCAATTAGTTTAACATCTATTATAGGTAAGCTACTGGAATCAATAATTAGGGGTCATATAGTCAAATACTTGGAATTGCATAACTTGATTAGAAATATGCAGCACAGTTTTAGGTGAAACAAATCTTGCTTAACTAATCCTTTAGAACTTTTTTCAAAGTGTGGTTGAAATTTACGATAGTCATTGGGTGGTAGATGTAGTATATTTAGATTTTCAAAAAGCGTTTGACACTGTACTGCACAAAAGACTCATTGAAAAAAACTAAGGCTCATGGAATGAGGGGTGTAGTAATAAATTAGATAGAAGAGTGGTTGCAAGGTAGGAAACAGAGGGTGGTCATTGATGGAGTGAAGTTGTCTTGGGTAATGTAGTGAGTGGGTGGCATTCCTCAGGGTTCTGTATCAGACCCCTTGCTTTTTCTTATATATATATTAATGATTTAGATGTCAACCTAGTCAGTACAGTTTCAAAGTTTGCAGATGACACGAAGTTGGGTGGTAGGGCAATTAATGATGAAGATAGAGGTAAAATCCAGGAAGATCTGAACAAAATCAATGATTGGTCAGTCACATGGTAAATGAGATTTAATGTTGATAAGTGCAAAATTTTACATATAGATTTGTGTAATGGTAATTTTGCATATAGTATGGCAGGGAGGGAGTTGGCAAATGTAGAACAGGAAAAAGATTTAGGAATTATTGTCAATGGTGATTTAAAAGTGCCGAAACAAATTACAGCAGTGGTCAATAAGGCGAACAAGGTGCTTGGTTTTATAGCTAGGAATTTTGAGTACAAATCATACGATATTATTGTTCCTCTTTATAAATCACTAGTTAGACCCCATTTGGAATCTGCATATGCGCAAAGATATAGATAAAATCAAAAGAGTTCAAAGATGAGCAACTAAGATGATTCCATTGTTTAGGTCAAAGTTGTACAAGGATAGGCTTAAGGAGTTAAAATTGACTACACTCGAGACTAAGAGGCTAAGGGGTGATCTAATTCAGGTTTTTAAAATTGTGAATGGGTTTGATAACGTAAATAGAGAGAGCTTTTTCAAAATATCAATATAATAGAACTAGAAATAATGGGTGTAAGTTGACAAGTAGAAAGGTTCAAGACAGCAGTTGCCAAAAACTTTTTTACACACAGAATAGTAAATAGCTGGAATAGTTTGTCAGTAGAAGTAATTAGTAACATGTCTATAAACATGTTTAAAAATCGACTAGATGCATATGTTGATAGATTGGGTATAGTTTAAGGTAGTAAAATTAAGGTTTTTGTGGTTTGGAACCCATGTAAAATGTAGGTCCCCTCTGCCACCATGGAGGATATGCACAATAAACAAATAACCACAGTTAGGTAGACCATTCATGAGTGGCTCCTAGGGTCTTTGTCGGTCTGAAACATTATAACGATGAAGACAGTAAAACACCAGGATGGAGTCATAATGTGGGGGTGTTTCAGTGGTATTGGGGGTCATGGTAGCTTCTATTTCCTCCACAAAACCACAACCATGAATGGGGAGTGATACAAGACAGACCTGCAAGATCATTTATTGCTGTTCCACAACATTCATCACACTGACATTTTTATGCAAGATGGTGCCCCCTGCCACAGGTCAAGAATTGTTGCAAATTGGCTTCATGACAACAATATTCAAGTACTGAAGTGGCCTGGGAACTCATTAGACCTAAATCCAATCAAGAATACCTGGAATGTGATGAAACACAAGCTATCAATACGCAACATATCATTGGTGCTGAGCCTAATTGAGATGATCAAGCAAATCTGAACACGAGAGATGACCCATAATTATTTCAGGAATCAGGCTGAATCCATGCCAAAGTGACTTCATCCGGTCTTGAAGGCAAAAGGAAACATGACTAAATATTAAATAACAACAAATAAAAGTTTGCAGGTGTTTTAGTTATCCTTTACTTGCGCGTTTTTGTTGAAAAAACAGTAAAAAAAATACTAGGATCATGTTTTCTTGCAGACACTGTACATGAATCTTACACACTACACAATCTTTTCAAAATTTATATGAAAAAAAGGCATCATGAGCCTTGGATACCTTGATTTTGGCTCTCTCTCCCTCCTTATATAGGGGAGCATTTTTTGTGGGTGCTCATCCTTGGCCTTTCCTTCCTACTTAAATAAAAAAAGCTAGACCCTATATATGCTGCAAACAGAACTTGTGGTAGACCTAGTCTATAAGGTAGCAATTATCCATTTGTACTGTATGTAACCCATAGAATATAAAATGTTAATGCTGTAGCTAATTCTGAATTTAAAAAAAATTTAACTTATGGTGAAAACCACATCCTGAAGGAAATCATTGTTTTTTAATATTTAACATTAACCCTGAACCAAAAATGTTTTCGAAAATCTTAAAGCTATGGTAGAGTAAGGCTGGTAATTCAAATTTACTGAATTTATTTTAAGACTTCCTGGAATTTTTGCCAATTTCAGCCTAGCATTCACAAATACCAGAAACAATCATGGCGTGAAAATTACTCCTAAATTAACTAGCTCAGAACATTACAAAAAACAAATCAAAGACAACTGCCTATATCAATGAACAAACCAAAAATTATTGAATCAAGCAAATTTGAATGGTAGCAAACCCAGAGAGCTTCATGAGAAGACATGAAAACAAGTAGGCTATGACAGCAGGAGACTAAAAAGACATACTATACTTAAAGAAAAAATAATAATTTAGGCATATGCTGTACAGCTTATGATACTGCAGAGAAGAGAAGACAATTTTTTGGGAAAAATATGAGGAAAGGGAAGCATATAAAGATATAGGGGCTATGGACACTGTTCCAGAAGAGAATTGTTTCTACAAAGTTAAATAGCTAAATGGATAACACCAAAGGAGTGAACACACAAAAACTGGAAAATATTGAGTGTACCAAATGCTCTAAATGAAAATTTCCTGAGAGAAGGGGAAAAGGGGAGGGGGTTCATCTCTGGATCAAGGATAATGTAAAATATTTTTATAGGCTATCTTTTCAAAAAAAAAAAAAAAAAAAAAAGAATCGAGAGACTATTGGACCTCTGAGGAAATAACACACTTGTTCCCACTTTAAAAAACATTTAAAATATTCATAGCATAATACAACTGCTCTTCGGTATAGTGGTCCCTTGCATTAAACGCAGGTTTTGTTAATGATAAATTGATAATGCAGCACCCTGAATTACACCCATTTATAATCACACACACCAAAAATCATTAATGCAGCTACCCCCTGCTAGACAAGAAGGTATCTGAGCAAAAGCAGTGAACCATCACATCCTAATTCACATCCCAAGATGAGTTAAAAATCATCTGTGTTTGTGCATAATTATGAGAAAGTGATTTTAGTGAAAATGAAAACAAAAGTTAAATGATGTAGCTATGTGCTCAGTTTTGTTTCATAGAGGTCATGTGCAGGGCTCCAAGGAGAATTGAGACAGCCAGTGAGTCAATGGACTGAATGCACCAGTGGCAGACAACACAGCAGGCAACCAGGGGAGGAGTTGGGAGGGGGCTACTGTGTACCTGTAGCATACATGTTTTCTTAAGTCTGTGTGTCTTGTTTTATGTTTTAAATAGAGTACCGTAATTGAGCATTTTTTGTGTGTGTATTTTTGGACCTCCAGCCCCTAACCCTACTTTAACATGTAAACCAATGTAATTTGTTAATATGGATATCATTAGTGTAGAAATCCACAGTCCCTATCTCATGTTAACACAAGGGACCACTGTAATTCAAAAACAAATAAAACACAAACTCTTTATACAAATGTGAAGCAACCTGGGTCATTTGAGGTTATCCAAGTCATAAATGATCTAAAGCTATGTTATAGGCCTAATCAAATTTTGCAAAATTACATTCTCAAGTCAGGTAATTAACATAACTATTTACAGAGCCACCAAGTTTACATACCATATTTGACAGCTTATAAGACACACCCACATTTCAGCAGGGAATATTTAGAAAAAAACTTTTGAGTGTACAGTATTTAAGCATTTAATGTTTACTCCTAATATGGAACATGAGCATGAGATCAGCATAGCAGAAGTCATTTACAATGAAAATATTTTACATCATCATCATCAGTAGTTATAAATCCAGCTTTAATATTTACAATAATTCCTTTTTTAGTTTATTAAAAGAAATAATAATGTAATAATGATGTAATAATAATAAGTGTTTAAGTAAACAACATATTTTTAATTCTGAAGTTGGGCTTGGCAGAATTTAGTCTACTGGAGACAGCTACTTGGGGATTCATTAGCCTGACTGCAACTTCATATATAGGATGCAGGGTGATTTTTTGAGCCATTTTTCAGGAAAAAAGTGCGTCTTAAATGCCATCAAATATGGTAACAAGCTAAAAATACCAGTGTGTATATACTATTTGTAAACTCTCTCTCTCATTCATGAAAGCATCAAAATTTTTCTGAAAACTAACTAATGAGCTACTATTTACTACACCATATGAGGGGTTGCAGCACAGGTGAATCAGTACTTAACACCCGACCATCTCAGATCTTGCTTATGTTTGGTGTATAAGGTAAGTTTGTGCAAGAAAGCCAGCTGTGAAAGTTTCAGCTTTCTACGACCATTACTTCACGAGTTATGAAGGTCAGAAAAATCAAGGTTTAGGTCAAAATAGCTCAAGGTCGGCATCTTTGGATGCACCTCACACATTCACTAATTATCGTAACCATATGAAACTATATGTTTTTGGACTCAGAATGAGCTGTAGAATCCAAAAATGCAACGAAAACAGCAATAGGAGAACAAATAAAAATTTTCACCCTTTTTCAAGGAACGAATTGACCCTTTGACCTTGAAGTTCACACATTTTGGGGAAATATTTCTTTACACAAAATGAAGTTCCACCATTGCACTTTTAATATAAACAATAAAATGTATCTTATTCACCATCTATACTGTCTTAAAGAATTTTTCAAATTGGCTATTTTTCAAATTTCTGGCAAAATTGCCATATGTATATGCATATATGTACTGTACTGTTAAATAATATATTTTGTGAACATAAATTAATTACTTATTTTATGCCTTTCTTACAGATAAACAAGATGGGTAGAAAAGTTTGTGCTGATCCTCTTAGAAAACATAAGAAGAAGATCGAAAAAGCACTTGTGCCAGTCCGTAATACACTGCAAGGAATTCACGGATTAATATATGGAGATTACATTTGTAAAAATTGTGTTAATGATATCAATAAAATCAAAGCTGAAGACAAAAAAGTCTCTGATATTATCTCAGATTCGAACTCAGACACTGATGCCACTGCCACAGAAAAACGTTCCTCTGCCTATGGGTGTACTACTGAAATAATGTTTGAAGATTTCCAAGGAGATTTAGACACAATTCTTCCAATGCTGAATGTGACACCAGTGAAGACAAGTAAGTTTAAGTATTTTTAAAGTGTTAATTTATGTAGATATTATAGCAACAAAACATCACTATATATAACTACATGTATGAACATTACAACCTTTATATATTTGACAAATTCAGATGCATGCATATCAATTTATATAATGAAGATCAATACAGTTATGATTATATATACGGTATTTACCAAATTCATATGTAATGTACATGTACATCTATAGGCCTACAGTTGATTAAAAAAAGTTAACAATTTATTTTATTTGTTTTTCAGAGGGTCTGTCACGAAAAGGGAGATCTTCAAAGGCTGAAACAAAATTTGAAATGGCATCAACATCCCTGAAGAGAAAGCTAGAAACTTCATATGACAAGTTTTACACAAGAAAGTGAAGAAAAGCAATCTAAAATGGATGACAATAATTTGTGAGTACCGTATATTAGGGCGGAGTGAAAAACTCATTTTTCGAATTTTCAAATTGGCTAGTGTGGAAAATGTGTGTAGTAGTGAGGAAATAAGCTGGTTTAAATTTAAAATCATAACATTAATATCTTCAGGTGCCACAATGACCTTCAATATTGAAAAAAATTGAAAAAAGCAGATTTTAACCAATAATTACAGAAGAGTCCACGATGCACAATAGACAAGAATTTATTTACACTTGTATAAAAATAGCTCAGTCAACCTTTAAAAAAAGTTTTTATTCTCTAAAAACAGTTTTCTATAGTCAGCTCACTCAGCTGTCACGTGAGTACCTCGGTTCAGTGTAGCTGTCGCTCTCGTAGCAGGTGGGTGTTCTGTTGTTGGCGTTACTCAGATAGTCTAAACTATATTTTATATATATTTTGCACTTCTGTATTGTGTTGCCCTAAGTTTGCCATGTACTATTAACTGAAATTAACGTATAATTGATATTAGCTCTTTCTTTTTCAGATTTGTATACTTTCAAAATGTCTCGAGTTTGTGCAAAATCAACCAGGGCCTCAACTGAGTGCCCCATGTTTGGTATGGGGGAAGATTTGTGGCACAGGAATCTTCCTACATACGAAGGAGTTTTTAAATATTACTTGTTTGTAAGAAACGATTTGAAACAGAATACTAATAAAGATCCTTCAATATCTCAAATATTAGAACAAGTTGTTGATAAATTGAAAACAATTTGGGAAAGTGCTTCCGTCCCAATTCTGTCAGACAGGCGAATTGAAACAATGTTCAGAAGCTACCACGAAAAGTATCATGTCATTATGAAGCCATACCAAAGCAGAAAAAATTCTGAAGCTTACAAAGCAAAGATTGATATGTTAAAAAAAGAAGCACACACGAAACTTTTTGACATTGCAGCGTGCAAGTGCAAAGTACTAACACAATGTTCTTGTCCCAAAGAAAAAACAGTTCCAAAGGAAGAAGTGACGTTCCTCTTAGATCAAAGGAGTGAAAGAAAACTGTTTATTGATAGAGTAGATATTACACTCTCAAAGAAAAAAGCATCTACGTTGCTAAGAAAGCAAAAAGAAGCTGTGAGGCTCACCAAAGAATCTTCACAGGAGAAATTGCAGGATACAAATGTTGAATTATCATCATCACCATCAAATAGTGAAAGTGAATCTGGCGAAATATCAGACGATACATTTCCAGAGCCAGTTAGCTTGAAGAGAAAGCTCGAACAACCTGAAGAACAATTATTCAAGAAAAGGAAAACTACAAATCTACCTTCAGTGGCTACTGCTTGTGACAGGACTGCAGTTTCAGATCGAGCTGCAGCATTCATTGTTAGTGCAGTATTGCAAGATATTGGAGAAGTTTCTATTGACAATACATCTGAAGTAGTGGATAGGAGTAAAATCAGAAGAGAAAGACAAAAGAAGAGATCAGAAATTATGAAAGATCAAAATCAGGTCCCAATCAGAGGAATCTATTTTGATGGTCGAAAAGATTCTACACTCTTCCAAGAAAAAAAAGAGTCCAAAGTATATCAGAAGAAGGTAACAGAAGAACATATCACTTTAGTGAGAGAACCTGGTTCAGATTATTTGGGCCATTATTCTGTGAATTCTGGATCAGCTGAAGAAATATGTAAAGGAATGTTTGAGTATATTGGAAATAATGACATGAACCTGGAAAACCTTGTTGCCATTGGATGCAATGGTGCAGCAGTCAACACTGGAGAAAAGGGAGGCGTTATAAGGCTTATAGAATTGAAGCTGAAGAAGCCAGTTCAACATTTAGTGTGCCAGCTCCATGCCAATGAATTGCCATTATGCCATTTAGTTGCAAAGCTGGATGGAAAAACATCTGGCCCCCGCGGATTCACCGGTCCTATTGGCAGGGAATTAGAGAACTGTGAGAGTCTTCCTATTGTCGAGTTTGAAAGGATTGATGCTGAGGAACCAACTGTAGACTGTGAAGATCTTAGCACCGACCAAAAATATCTAATTGATATTCATCAGGCCATAACAAAGGGATCTTGCTCATCGTAGTCCAGGCAAAATGGCACATTCACGATGGCTGACTACAGCAAATCGTTTGCTTCGTCTATACGTTTCAACTGTAAGTCCATCTGAGAACCTCATGAACATTGCTTCTTTTATAATGAAGGTCTACATCCCAATGTGGTTTTCTATTAAGCAAAGTACGTCTTTTGTCAATGGTTCAAAACATGTTTTCAAAACTATTGAACTAACAAGAACACTGAATGACGAAGTAAAGGATATTGTAAACCCTGTCATACAAAGAAATACATTTTTTGCAAATCCAGAAAATATTCTAGCATCAATGATTCATGATGACCGCAGCACCATAAGAGAATTAGCGTGGAGGCGAATAAAGAAAGCAAGGCAAACAAACAAGGAAAAAGTTGTGAGGCGTTTCACAGTACCTGTTATTCAATTTGAAGCTACTGATTATACTGATTTAATTAATTGGCAAAAATGCATTGTCACTGAACCACCTGTGGCAAGACACCTGACAGAAAATGAGATTGAAGAATTCATAGAAAACAAGAGTACCCCTCCATTCGAGAAATTCCCTTGTCATACACAAGTAGTAGAAAGAATGGTAAAATTAGTGACTGAAGCATCATCAAAAGTATTTGGATTGAACGCGCGAGATGGCTTCATAAGATCAACACTTCAGTCACGTAAAAAAATGCCATCATTCGAAAGTAAAGCTGAATATAAAGTTTAAATAAAACGTTAATAGAAAAAAACATGCGCAAGATGGTGGTTGGGAGGGCATGGGTGGAGCTCGACACGCAGCCACCTCCTCGTGGTGAGTTCTGGATTATTTAGATCATTAATCAAAAGAACATTGATCTAAATAAACTAAGAGCTGCGTAATTCAGTAACTATTTTGGGTAATTGGAACACTTAATTATATAATAATAACAAGTAAGTTTCAGTTATTGTACTAATGCAGAATATAAGAAAATCATTATATTTCACTTTTTTCGACGGCTTTGTGGCACCTGGATATAATTTCGCAGGACTAATATTTATGCACAGTCATTATCTATAGCACCCACATATTTTCCGCACTAGCCATATTTGAATTTCGAAAAAAAGTTTAAAAACCTCATTTTCGATCCGCCCTACTGTATATATATCTGTAGTACCTTCATTAAAGTATACTAAGCCTATATATTAGTGTGGACCAAAATGGGGGATAAATTATAAAGTTGAAGAAATCCTTGTTCCACATTAATGCCCTTGTTCCTTTGGACCAGATAGACATGTCAGCAAAATTTTGGTTAAATATGAGAATATTTAGGGGTCCCGAGATTTAATGACTTATAAAAATTTTCCAATGAATAGGCGCGCTTAGAACATCAATGATCAACTCAACTCTTGAGTTGCAACTTATGAAAAAATTTCTTCTTATTTAAGAAATTTTTGGTGTTAATAGAGTACAAAAACAATCTTAGATCATTATTTCAGAGAAAAATTATAAGGAAAAAACAAAAATTTTGGATAAAATATATTATACTTAATTGGTCAACTCTAAATTAAAGGCTTTGCCTAATTGGCTTGAACCTTTTAGTTATCCTTTTTATCTCCTAATTTAACTGGTTTATTTTACTATTTCAGAAATTTAATTTTTTAAACTAAAAATGGCTACTCATTCTAAAACTAAAGTTTGGCTCATTGGCCATTTATATAAAGATATACTTTGTTGCCGCTTACCTACAAAACTGCAAGTTTTGCAAAAATATTTTTTCCATCAAAAAGAGGAAAAATTGGGACGAAGAAGATCCATTAATCTTTGCTTAGATGAAGTGATGACCTACTGGGAGAAAGCCAGGATTCCCACAATGCGTAGAGACAGTGCCATCCGAAAGATTGACTCTTTAATAAGCTGTTATGATAAATTGATGAAAAACAGAAAAAGGCCTGAGGAAAAATGCCGTATTGAAGAAGCTATGTTTAAAGATGAAATTAAGGCTGAAATTCTTGATATTGGTCACTCTAATGCCCTTTTGATGATGTCAAATGAAGAAGACAAGCTTTTCTACTTAAGCCAGCAAGAAGATCCTACACAAAGTAGCATGGGTACAGTAGACCAAATTCTTGCAAAAAGAGAGAAAAGAAGGCTTCATCGTGAAGAATTAGAGTGTGAAAGAGCCCTCAAAGAGCAGAAGCGATCTAAAAGATCATTCTTGCCTGCCAATAGAGATGATTTCACATCGTCATCATCATCATCACCATCAACTAATGATGACAACCTTGAAATGAATTTTCAAGGGCCATGATGTGGTACAGTGTAGCTCATTAGTTAATTTTAAGAAAAATTTGGACACTTTCATGAATGAGAGAGATAATTTATAGTTTGTAAATAGTGTATATTCTTAGCTTAAGTTATGTAGACTACTTTGGTAGTAGTAAACAGGGTTGTGGAGTCGGAGTCGTGGAGTCGCACGTTTCAGGGCGGAGTCGGAGTTGGTAAAAAACTTCCAACTCCGACTCCAATTTCTGTGTCCTGTGTCACCCTTAATTTCTAAATCCTAAATACTAACATTTAGGTTATTTAGTTTTTTTTGGTCAATAAATCTTATTCATTGATAGCCCCTAGATTAAGTTTTTTTAATATTTTTTTTTTACATTTTCAGAATATACAATTAATATTTATTTAAATATAAAATATAAAATATAAAATTTCACACTTAGTGTGGTGGTGATGAAATGTCTTATTATTATGATAATTATAGAGTGAAACACTAGAGGTAGGAGAGTCGTATATTTAAAATGTGAGGAGTCGGAGTCGGATTTTTAGATTTTTTACAATGTGTGGAGTCGGAGTCGGAGTCGAATTTTTACAATGTGTGGAGTCGGAGTCGGATTTTTAGATTTTTTACAATGTGTGGAGTCGGAGTCGGATTTTTAGATTTTTTACAATGTGTGGAGTCGGAGTCGGAGTCGAATTTTTACAATGTGTGGAGTCGGAGTCGGAAAATTTTGGACCGACTCCACAACCCTGGTAGCAAATGCTAATTAGCTGACTTGAGACTGACATTTTGCACAATTTTATTAGGTATAAAATATACCTAGGTTAGAATCACAGTTTATCGTAAAAAACTTTTGTTAAGAATAACAGTTTAGCATCGTAAAAATTTTTTTTTGCCAATATCCTATTTTGGCATTCCAAATTATTCAACCAACCAAAAATAAATGGTACTCTAACACTTTCAAATTACTTGTTTATGTTAATTAGGTTAATTGAATACCCAATTAGGTCAACTGTAGACCCTTGATGATTGGTTAGGTTAAGTCATGATATTTTCGTTAAAACTAACAAAAATATCATTATACAGTTGTCCCTTGACATTCGCGAGGGTTATGTTCCAAATGCGGTCGCAAATGTCAAATTTTCACAAATACTTGACACCACCCTATATAATACCATAAGGCTTATACAATTTGATATGCGAGTTTACACAAACATATCAGTAACAATTTTAGAATATTTTAGTTGATGACTATAAGAGTGTAGGCTAAGATGATTCACCTCGATGACGAGTTTTTGCCATACAGTACGATGAGTTGATGAATACTGATGAGAAGAGGGTACTGTACAGCATGATGAAGCTACTAGAGATCAGGAAGGGGTGGATCATTGACATCATCTGAGTCATACAGTGATAACAGAGGAGGAGAAGGCAGCATTGTAGGCTCGGTGGGCATTGCTGTTCGCTCTGACTGGTGGAAGGGGTGGGAGAGGTGGTGGGAGAGGTGGTGGGAGAGGTGGTGGGAGCCAGGGTCGAAGGTCAGACAGGCGTGAAATACATTGTGATCTCCGTTTGCTTCTTTTTTTCTTTTCATTTCATCAAAAATGCTTCTATAAGGTGTCAGTGCTGCCTCCACTCCATTTTTCAATTTCACTGACTGAAGCATTGAAGGGTCAATGTCATAGAAGAAGTCTAGGGTTCGTTTGAACATGCGAAATCCTTTGGCTAAATTGTCCAGTATCAGCCTCAGTTGGGGAATCACTTCTGCTTCGTTGTTGTCTTCCTCTTCATCGGCTGATTTTGTCAATTCACGCAAGTCCTCATCAGTGAGCTCTGCTGTATTCGCATTGATTAACTCCTCCACCTCATCCCCCTCCATGTCGGCAAAGCCCTCACCACCGACTTGCTTTGCAATGCTCACAATGTCATCAATGACCTTCTCACCAAACACACGATAATGAACACAATAATGGAGGACCTCGCGGATAGTCAAAGTCGCAAATGTTAAGTTTGCAAATGTATCATTATATAATATTTTTGTTAAAACTAATGAAAATATCATGAAGTCAAGGGCGTACACAGTTGACCTAACCAGACATTCAATTAACCTAATTAACATAGGAAAGTGTTGAGTGCCATTTATTTTTTGGTTGGTTGAATAATTTGAAATGCCAAAATAGGATACTGCCAAAAAGCTTTTTTTACGATGCTAAACTGTGATTCTCACCAAAAAAAATTTATGACACCAAAAATTTTTTATAACACTAAACTGTGTTTCTACCATACCTAGCTCATGACTTGAATAATGTTGATAGGCCTCATTGGTTTCATATTTTCCAAATAAAATGTAATGCAATATACTAAGTAAAGATTCAGTAGAACACATCCACCCAAACTAGTGAAGAAAATAGGGTTTTCTGGTGTATTTCATTGTTTCAATTGAATTTGACCTTCATTTTTGGCACAAATAAACCATTGTTGTTTTCGTCGTCGTCATCGTCGTCGTTGGGCCTAGGCAAGCTATGGCTTGGGACCGTAGCGCATCTATCCGGTATAGGTTAACCTGGATGATGTAGCCATAAGCACTGCCGCTGGTTGTGCCAACCAGTGATTATCTCACTAGCCGTATTGAGTCCGTTAGGCGAAACTGCGAAAGTACCAAGGATGGAAAATATAACCCTTGGATTTCTATTATTTATTTGCAAAATGGACATGGTATTAGATTAAAATAATTATTTGAATATAAATAATTAACTGACAATTGTGATATATAATTAATTATGTTTACATACAATAAAATAATACAGTATACATAAAATTAGTATTAATGTGGTTTACAATTGAATTATGATGGGTAACTAATTTAAAATGAATTTATAGCTATTCCGAAATTCAAGACGGTAAAATTAACATTTATCTTGAAACTAAAATAAGAGTATTCACTACACACTCCCCCACCAGAGAGGAAGTTCAAAGAGTTCCGAATGACACAGATTTCCCCTGGACCTTTTTGGTAGCTACATGTACCTCGCTTAAGGTTGATTCCAAAAATGCAGGCTTAAGACGATCGATAGAAACCTTGTCGACCTTGGAACCGCGCTGGATGAGAAATGATTTGCGCGTACGTCGGAGAACTTCATAGGGCCCGTCATATGGACATTGGAGAGGCCGTTTTGGGACAGGTACACAAACGAAAACGTGGGTGCAAGACTGGAGGGCTGGGGAAACAAAGATGTTCTGTTGGCTAGTCAATCGAGGGGGAACAGGCTGAAGGGACTGCATGTGAGAGGAAAGTGTTTGAGCGAATTCCGTAGGATCACATGACATCCCCTGCAGTGAAGTAGCCACCTGGTAGCCGCAGTGTTGTTCCATAGACTAGTTCAGCCGCTGTAGTCTTCAGATCACTCTTAAATGCAGAGCGAATACCAAGCAACACGAGTGGAAGCTTATCCATCCAATGGGAGTCTTCGTGACACATAAGGGATGACTTCAGCTGGCGATGGAAGCGTTCGACGAGGCCGTTAGCTTGCGGATGATACGCACAGGTATGCGCATGTACTGTACCCAACAAGCTGGTAAACTTCTTCCAAAGCGAAGACTCAAATTGGCGACCTTGGTCAGTGATGACTTTTGTCGGCAATCCAAATCTTGATACCCATCCATGAAGAAAGGCTCTTGCAACAGTGTCCGCTTGGATATCAGGAAGTGGGATGGCTTCAGGCCATCTGGAAAAGCGGTCGAGACAGGTGAGCAGATAACGTTGGCCTTGAATCACTGGAAGAGGGCCAACAATGTCTACATGAATTACCTCAAATCGCTGGGATGGGGGCGGAAATGCGTCAAAGGGGGACCTGGTGTGCCTTTGGACTTTGGCACGCTGGCAGGCAAGGCACGTTTTGGTCCAATGTTTGACATCCTTCCGCATCGAGGGCCAAACAAAGCGAGAGGTAACCAGGTGTTGCGAAGCACGGATACCAGGATGGGAGGGCTTATGAAGATCCGTGAAGACTGCTTGTCTGTGACATGGAGGGACATAAGGGCGAATAGCAGCTGTTGATACGTCGCAATAGAGGGGCACAGACAATCCTGGCATACTCATTTTCTTGAGGGAAAGTGAGTGAGTGGAGTCTTCTCTGAGCAGGTCTTGTAGTTCCGTATCCTTATCTTGATCCTGTGCAATAGCATTCCACAGTGTAGAGCTGAGGGTAACAGAAGTAATCTCTATTCTTGAAAGTGCATCCGCTGGAGTGTTCAAGACACCTTTGATGTGGCGGATATCTGTGGTAAATTGCGAGATATAATCGAGTTGCCTGATGACTCTGGGAGAGTGGTTACAGCTGTTTTTATTGAAGACAGTGACCAAAGGTTTGTGGTCGGTAAAAACACAAAACTCTCGGCCTTCAAGGAAATGTTGAAAATGCTTCACGTTTAAGTAAATAGCAAGAAGTTCATGTCCGAAAGCACTATAACGCGTTTGGGCTGGCTGCAGCTTTTTCGAGTAAAACGCGATGGGTGCTTGTTGACCGTTAATGGTTTGTTCCAACACCTCACAGATCGCAATATCTGATGCATCGACCGTCAGAGTTAGGGGGGCATCACTGATAGGAAATGACAGAGACAATGCACTATTGATAGCATTTTTGGCATTGTCAAACGCCTGTAAACTATCGCTACACCATACCAATTTCGTTACCTTGCGTTTGTGTGTGATCATAGCGTGTAGAGGAGCAAGAACGCTGGCACAGTTTTTAATGAACTTGTGGTAATAATTTACCAAACCTAGAAACCGACGTAACTCACGCTGATTATTTGGCATAGGGTAATTTTTTATCACTTCACACTTGTCCTGAAGGGGGGTAATTCCGTGCTGCGAAATCGTGTGACCAAGAAATTCCAAGGTTGGCTGTGCAAACACACACTTAGATGCATTAATAGTAACACCGTATTGTTCTAAGCGTTGAAAGAGGAGTGAAAGATGTTCCTTATGTTCCTCTTCCGTTGAGCTGGCCACAAGCAAATCATCGATGTAGGCATAAACAAAGTCTAAGCCTCTGGTGACCTCATCTATAAACCTCTGAAAGGTTTGCGCAGCATTCCGTAGCCCAAACGGCATCTTCACAAATTCAATAACCCAAATGGTGTACAAACTGCAGTCTTGGGAATATCCGAAGGCTCTACGGGAATGTGGTGGAAAGCCTTAACGAGGTCTATTTTACTGAAGATAGATTTGCCGTGGAGAAGAGAAGTAAAGTCTTGGACATTTGGTACCGGATATCGGTCCGGGATGGTTGTCGAATTCAAAAACCGGTAATCCCCACATGGTCTCCAGTCTCCTGACTTCTTCTGGACCAGGTGTAGGGGAGAGGACCAACTGCTTTTGGAAGGTCTTATTATCCCAAGATCTATCATAAGCTGGAATTCCGATTTGGCAGCTGGGTCATTCTCTGTCAGATCAACCAGTGCCTAACACCCTCATCTCTCAGATTTTGCTGAAATTTGGTTTATAGGGAGTTTGTGGGCCCTGAATCCATTTCTGAAATTATAAGGTAAATCCGACCAACGGTTCAAGAGATATGACCTCGGGAAATTTGAGGTCACTTGCGAGGTCACTAACATTTGGCGACCCATAACTTGGGTAATAATGGTCACAATTATATAAAAGTATATATATTTAGAATCAGAAAACGACAAGGAATCCAAATATGCAAGTTTTAGAACTCTAGGTTGAAAAATAAAAAAGTTACACTGTAACCAAAATTTGAGGTCACGATTTGACCTCTGGGGTATCAAATGAGAATTTTTTTTTTAAATGTAAAAAATGAAGGCATAGGCATTGGCTATTAGAGATCAGCAAAAAAAAGTTTATTTATGTTAGTATTTTTCATGTAACTAACATATAAGTGAACACCATATTCATAAGTTGTGCGTCAATTCTACCTATTTTTTCACACTTAAGCTCATAATTTGACCTATAGAAATTAAAATTACATTTTTTTATAGATATAAAAGCAAAGGCAAAAAATGTAAAATTGTATTTCACTGCTAATCTACACTGGCAATAATAGTTATAATAGTGAAAGGGGAAGACCTACTTAGAGGATTCATGTGCTAGCCTAATACAATTTTTGCATGCTCGATGCTCTCATCAATTTCTTTTTGTGGAAAAATGTATTGAATTCTGCTGCCTCCTCTTAGGGTAGGACAACTCATTACAGTTAATATGATGTCCTGGCACTGCACATGAATCCTTGTTTGATGGATAATAATATGCACTTGATCCTGATGACCCAGAGGGATGTAGAAAGTTCACAGTGAAATCATCAAACTCTTCACAATATTCCTCCACAATTCCATACCAAACTTGCATGTCATAAATGCAGCCAACATACTCTCCTGGTTTGACACATTTTAGGTTACCAAGCATTGCAGGTTCATTAGTAAAATGACTTTTCCTTATTCTTTTCTTTTCTCCAATGCCACTTGAAATGGATACACCATCAGTTCTTCCTTGTTTAGGGAACAAATCTATGATATTTCTGAGTTCCAGGAATAGCCCTACTATCCTTGAATCGATGTTCCAACCGTTCTTCTGCATCTTTCAAATCAGCTGTAGTTACAAAGAAAAATTTATCTTCTTGCTCAAGTTTTCTTCACAAAACTGAAACATGTGTTCTGGTGTAAGAATTTGCCTCTCTGTAGTTCTCTGCAAACTGGCACGAGCAGTAGCTCTTTTCACTGTTCCTCCAATCCCATCACATGCATTTTTGCCATGGGATGTAGCAAAGAAGTGCCATTCACAAGACAGACCAAAATAATCTTCATGGTAACAGAGATTTGTGAAGTTGTATCTGTTCTTATATTGGCCAGCACATCCATCTGAGAAATAGTGCACCTTCTTCAATTGTGGGCATCTGAATTTAACATATGTCATAAGCTTCAATATGAATGAGTAAACCATTATAGTGTTGTGTTTTAGTGATGCAGATAAGAAACAGACACTAAAATGGCTAAGTTCCTGGTCTGCAGATGATCTATAATAGATGACAAAAGGGTGAACTGTACACTGTGAATTGTCCCAGTGAAACCCTTGGGCAGCATCCTGGACAATGAAAGAATAATTCTCAGAGAAATCACCTACTATAACTACCTCGCTCTGAGGTGGTAGTGTTTCTTTCAACTGCTTGAAGTACTGTGATTGTTGCTGAGCAACAAAGTGATGACGAACCATGCGGGATATTTTCATGCTTAGGGATGATAAGTATTCATGAAGTGGCTCCACCTTATCAACCATTGTACAACGGTCAACAGTCACCATTGCTTGTAAGATATTTCATTTGGAGCTGATTTCACACTGTCAAGTAACTCAAGAAAATCCAGGACACCCTCTTCTCTTGGGCAATCATTGCAAAGTTGCATCATGCAAGTCTCTCTTTCTGTACTGCAGACACTGTAATCCATAAGATCCTTGTATGAAAGACCTCTTTCTCCCAATGCAGCCAGCTGCAATTTTGGATTTTGATGGTATGTGCAGACACAGACAGAATGAGTCCCACCACTACCGGCAAGCACACAATATGATGGCCGTAATTTTGCAAATGTGGAAAATCCTATTTTGGGATTCTTTTCATCATTTTTATATAGTTCAAACATCTCTCTTAAATTCCCGAGGACCAATCATTTTTGCACCTTCATTGCACCTTCAGCACTGATAACTTTCACACAATCCTTTTGGCCAGGACACATACGACTAACCTCTTCTGACTCATAGAATCTTCTAACTATATCTTTGTGTTCTTCAGATATCACTTTTCCTTTGCTCATTAGTGGAATCTTCGGAAGGATTCCATGTTCTGATTTAAGTGAACGGCTTCTTTTCACCATGTATGTTGTAGTTTGAAAGAAACTAGCTGTTTTTTTCAATTGTGTATGGTGAGAGTGTCAATATTTGTAGTTTGTGATGGTGACATTTGCTCTCCAGGAATGACTGTTTCAATTCATTCATTAATTTGTCTAGATGTTTTTCAGATTTAGTTTCAGGTTTTGAAGTATCACTTACCTCCTCGGTAATTTGAACACCATAACTGAGTTCTAGCCTCTCCTTCAGGTGTTTCTGAGCAGATGATAGCTTACCACGAGCCTTGCGCTTTTTCTGGCTTAATGACAGCCCTTCTGAAAAGAACAGAAAAAAAGGTTTCACACACCTGAATATTAGTAATTAAATATTAATTATAGTACCTTAAATGCTATATAATTGGCTATATAGTAGATCAAACAGACCTTGTAGTAAAGTATAAGTTATTATATTAATTTATTACTTACTTTTTTTAACTGGTGTTTGGTCCAGAAATGCTAGAACTGGTTCAACTGAAGTTGAAGGATTTTCCTTTATCAAGCAATCACTGTCATTGTCCAGATCTTGAATTGAAGAGATGTTACTCAAGCCACTGATAGTAGATGATTCATTTGAATCCTGCTCAGACTCGTTGTTTTCAGTGGTACTAAGTATAGTGGGGTTTTTCATTATCAGTGTCCAGCAGTTCACACACAACAATGAGTCTTTTTTCACTCTTCCAGCACATTTTTCAACAAGTACATCAGTCACTTTTCTAAGATTGATTGTTATGCGTTTCTTGTGTTTTTGAATAGGGTCCTGGCAGTATTTCAAGTGCCGAACCATTGTATTTTGATCTGTAAAGATATAGGATTTACAATTAGGTAATATATATTTTTTAGAAAAATATAGCTATACACACTTAATATTTTAGGCCTTGATAGTCTCTGAGGCTCATTAAAACACCATACCCACCAGCCACCCACAGTGCTGGCTGGAACTGTACTAACCTGTAGACAAGGAATTTTGCAATTATCTGTGTTGATTCTGCACTTAGAAAAGTAGCAACATGTTTCAACAGGTTTGTTTAGGCTACATGTGAGCTTAGTCTTCCCCTTTCACTATTATAACTATTATTGCCACTGTAGATTAGCAGTGAAATACAATTTTTATTAAATTCTTGGAGCTTGAGGTCAAATTGATAGCTAAGATATAAAAATTCCTTGAAATGACAAGCAATTTATAAATATGGTGTTCACTTATAAGTTAGTTACATGAAAAGTACCAACATAAACAAACTTTTTATGATTGTTTCTATTAGTCAAGAACTCTGACTTTGTTTTTTATATCTATAAAAAATGTAATTTTAATTTCTATAGGTCAAATTATGAGCTTAAGTGTGAAAAAATAGGTAGAATTGACGCACAACTTATGAATATGGTGTTCACTTATATGTTAGTTACATGAAAAATACTAACATAAACAAACTTTTTTTTGCTGATTCTAATAGCCAATGCCTATGCCTTCATTTTTTACATTTAAAAAAAAAATTCTCATTTGATACCCCAGAGGTCAAATCGTGACCTCAAATTTTGGTTACAGTGTAACTTTTTTATTTTTCAACCTAGAGTTCTAAAACTTGCATATTTGGATTCCTTGTCGTTTTCTGATTCTAAATATATATACTTTTATATAATTATGACAATTATTACCCAAGTTATGGCTCGCCAAATGTTAGTAACCTCGCGAGTGACCTCAAATTGCCCGAGGTCATATCTCTTG
The DNA here is from genome assembly GCA_023014485.1 of Bathynomus jamesi. Taxonomy (NCBI): domain Eukaryota; kingdom Metazoa; phylum Arthropoda; class Malacostraca; order Isopoda; family Cirolanidae; genus Bathynomus; species Bathynomus jamesi. The sequence continues at coordinate 18,967 of JAJOZX010005573.1, read as the reverse complement.
AACCGTTGGTCGGATTGACCTTATAATTTCAGAAATGGATTCAGGGCTCACAAACTCCCTATAAACCAAATTTCAGCAAAATATGAGAGATGAGGGTGTTAATTTCAATTTTTTTTGGTTGATCTGACAGAGAATGACCCAGCTTTCAGTTTGTCCGGGGCAAGACGTCTGGGTTTTGCAAACACAGGGGGACCTTTTGTTGTAATGTGATGGGTAATGGTGTGCTTAATGGTATCACCCATCTGCATCGGTTGAAGAATTCCTGGATATCGCTGGAAAAGGCACTGGTACATGGAATTAGGGGGAACGAGGGAAAGTGCAGAGTTCGAGGCGTCCGGAAGGGCAACCTGTTTGGCAAGAACAGAAAGCAGTATGGCCTGGTCGCATAAGCGTCGCTTGTCAAGATCCACCAGGAGTTTGAAATGCTGGAGGAAGTCAGCGCCGATTATGGGATGCTGCACTTGAGCATAGATGAAAATCCACTTGAAGGATCGGTGAAGGCCCAAGTTTAGTTCACGCGACTGAGTACCGTACGTGGGTATGCGTGAACCGTTAGCAGCGTACAGAGGGGAGATTCCGAGTGCGTATGACCAGATTTTTGAGGGAATACACTGACTGACGCTCCGGTATCAACCAAGAAATTGACACCAGAGTTCCTGTCCTTTATGAATAACAGGTTGGCAGTGCGAGTACTAGACGCCATTAGGACTCGCTGCTGGGGTTTTCCGACGAAAAATTGCAAGGGGAGATGCACTTCCTAGCCTTCTTTCCAAATTTAGAGTGGTAGAAGCAGATCTTCCCGGAACTCGAACGATGCCTCTTCGTAAATCTTGACCGAGAATGGCTTCTTTGCCGTTGATTTTGTAGCAGAGAACAAACATGGTTGAGTTGTTGACCGGAGCTGTGTCAATCTCCACTACTTTGTCGGCAGTTTCTGCTAGTTTATCAACTGGAGTAGCAGGATCCATAGTGGCCAAGACACGCTGAGCTGATGGAGGAAGTTTCTGCAAGAACAACTGTCTAAAGATGTCCTTATCGAAGGTTTGTGCGCGTTTGCCTAGAGCGCACTGCATAGCCCTCAGCATTTGAGTGGGCTTACGGTCTCCAAGTTCTTCTTTTGAGATTAAATGATGTAGTTTCTCACGCTCGGAGACAGTGGTGCAGCACAGGATGGCAGACTTCAGATCGTTGTATGGGTCCTCACTCGTGGAAGTAGACACGATGACGTCACGACTTCAGAGATGATGCTCGCTGGTAGAGAGGACAAAACATGATCGTATTTTGTCCTGCTAGCGGTGATCCTTCCCAAGTTGAATTGTGATTCCACTTGGTGGAACCAAATAAATGGATCACCCGGCCAGAAGACGGGGAGCTTTACGCTCAAGTGGGAGATGGCACCAGCGACGTCAGGCATCTTCTCCTATGCTTGCTGACATACAAGCAAGACAAGTTACCAACGAAGGAGTGGAGGTTGAGACGAGCGCAGGCACAGAGCGCATGGGCAGGGGTGAGGGGCAGAGGGCACGAGTGACATTACAGTCTGGTCCTAGTCGCTCGGGTGAAGGGGGTGATGGGCACGAACGACGTTACAGTCTAGTCCTAGTCGTTCGGGTAAAAGGGGGGAATCCAACTCCGGGGTCACCAATTGTTGGTTTTCGTCGTCGTCGTCGTGTTGGGCCTAGGCAAACTATGGCTTGGGACCATAGCGCATCTATCCGGTATAGGTTAACCTGGATGATGTAGCCATAAGCACTGCCGCTGGTTAAGTGCCAACCAGTGATTATCTCACTAGCCGTATTGAGTCCATTAGGCGAAACTGCGACAGTACCAAGGATGGAAAATATAACCCTTGGATTTCTATTATTTATTTGCAAAATGGACATGGTATTAGATTAAAATAATTATTTGAATATAAATAATTAACTGACAATTGTGATATATAATTAATTATGTTTACATACAATAAAATAATACAGTATACATAAAATTAGTATTAATGTGGTTTACAATTGAATTATGATGGGTAACTAATTTAAAATGAATTTATAGCTATTCCGAAATTCAAGACAGTAAAATTAACATTTATCTTGAAACTAAAATAAGAGTATTCACTACACCATTATAGAGATAACCCTGCTCCCCCATGGCTTTGAAGAAGAGGGAAATTGTGGGCTAAAAAGGCCAGAATCAATTGAAACAACATGAAATACACAAGAAAAACCTATTTTTGTCAGTAATATTCACAGCAAAAGTAACCTAACCTAAGAAAAATAACAACTTAACCTAACCAATTTTGTCAAGGGCATACAGTTGACTGAACTGGGCATTCAATTAACCTAACCGAGCATGGGTACCCCTAACCTAACCTAGACGTTGGAAATATTATCAGTGCACTTATATTAAGTTCATTATCACACTGAGAACACATACGAGAGGTCTTGAACATGCTGTGAGCTCAAAATATAGCAACAGCAGCAGTGCTGTCATTCCTCAAAACTTGTTTAATAACGTCCCACTCAGACTTTGAGCATCCACCAGACACAGCCATTCTAAAGCAACTTTTTAATTCAAATTTCAGTGCTGGACATGCATAGTGATGTGAGTCGTTTTTTATTGTCATTTTTTTTGTTGTTTTTTTTGTTTAAAACGAAGGTAGTCTGTTTTTTTTGTTTTTTATTGTTTTAAACTTATTCCATATTTTTCTTCCTTTAATCTAATAAGTATATTAGTATTACCTATAATTTACTATACTACCATGCTTATACGGTTTATCCTAGTATATATACTATATAGTCATCTTTAGAAAAATTGATCACGCAGCAAAAAGTATATAATAGAAAGGAAAAACAAACCCTCATTTTTTATATGTATATATATTTTTTAACTAGAACATAAAACATTCTTCCTCGTTCAAACAATATACATAATTGTGATTGGCAAGAGTACCAGTATATATATTCCAGATAGAAAGGAAAATATTTCACCTTTTTTTGAACCTTTGTTGTTAACCTAATGTTGTTTTTAACCTTCATTTCCATGGAAGAATCATCACTAGATTGGGTAGAGCAATATGCTAGTTTCACTATCACAGGTAACTGGTATAATATACATAATAAAAATACATAATACTGTATAAAACAATATATTTTGTGATTAGCAAGAATACCAGTGTGTGTATATATATTCCAATAAAAATAAAAAAATAAAAATTTCATCTCTTTCTTTAACCTTTTGTGTAACCTAGTGCTATTTAACTTTCATTATCTGATTCTATTTCCATTGAAGAATCATTATCACTAGATTGATTAGAGCATATAGTTTCATATATCACAGGTACTGGTACTTATGGCAGATTTGGATGTTGACGAAGCCAATGTAGCACCATGTTTTACTTCACTTTTCTTGGAATGTTGCATTTTGGATATAAATACAAGCTTTGCTGCTCTGTTCTGTGCTTAATTCAGTTGCGTTTTGCCTCTATGGATATTACTGTATGATGCTAATGATCTCGGAGGTAATGAAAGGGCGAAATAGAGGGTGTATGAGTTTTGTGTAGGATATGTGAGTATGCGTGCGTATGTATCTGGAATTCTGGATATGCGTATGTATGGGTATAATAGAGATAAATATGTGTATATAAGTATTTATGTATATTGGTATATATTGTATATGGGTGTGTATGTGTATTATAATATGGATGGTCGGCCTCGGGGGGAAAATATGTCATCACGGTCTAAAGGATAGTTAGTGGGAGATTCAAAATCCGAGGCTATGGAGGGAGAGTCCTGGAAAGGTTGGACAATGGGCAGTCAGCTCCCAGCCAGTGTTCTCGCAAGTTTAATGGATCTCAAATACAAGACTTTCAGTGCAAGAAAGAGGCCATTTTTTTCTGTAAATAGGCTGAAAAGGGCATTCTATACTGGTACCATATGGCCTATTTTATTATTTATTTATTTATTTTTATAATATATATCATTGCAAAAGTATACCTTATAATTAAATTGGCAATATCTATATTAATTATTAAAAAAAACGAAAAAAACAAAAAAAACAAAAAACAAAAAAAAACGACAAAAAAAACATGGACATAAAAAAAACGGTTTTTTAACATCACTAACGTGACACCCCTGTGCATGTGACATGCACAGGGGTGTCACGTGACAATGGGGCAGCCACTGATTGGCTAATGATAACAACATGACTACATACGCATGGGACGAGATGGTTTGACGAGTGAATGATGGGTGCTAAAATTTAATAATTTCTGAAGTAAGGTAAATTTCTAGTCTGAATGGCAACCAGTAATGTTGCATACAGAAAGTTATTTTAGGGGTTTTAGGAGATACTGAATACAGTCATGAGGTTTATTTTTGTCACTAACTAAACCAATGATCCGTCAGAATCCAGCTATAAATTAGTTTAAAAAATAAATCATTAAACTAACAAAAATATCATGACTTAACCTAACCAATTGTCAAGGGTATACAGTTGACCTAACCAGGAAATAAACCTCATGACTGTATTCAGTATCTCCTAAAACCCCTAAAACAACTTTCTATATGCAACATTACTGGTTGCCATTCATTAAATACCTCAGCAATTAGCATAGAGGACATTTGCTCAACTTTAACAAGCCATGATTTTTTATAAATGAGATGCTTCCTCACGCAACTGTATTAATGGATGCATGCATGCCATTGCATGAGCATAAAGAAACAGAGCCCACATACACCTAAACAAGAAGCACAGCTAGCGCAACTAGTGCAACACTTGTGTAATTTGTTATTCAGTGCACAGTGACAAAAATGGACCTCACCATTATATTTAGCATCCTTAAAAACCTATAAAACCAGAGTCCATTACTGGTTGCCATTCAGACTAGAAATTTACCTTACTTCAGAAATTATTAAATTTTAGCACCATCATTCACTCGTCAAACCATCTCGTCCCATGCGTATGTAGTCATGTTGTTATCATTAGCCAATCAGTAGCTGCCCCATTGTCACGTGACACCCCTGTGCATGTCACATGCACAGGGGTGTCACGTTAGTGATGTTAAAAAACCGGTTTTTTTATGTCCATGTTGTTTTTTTTTGTCATTTTTTTTGTTTTTTTCATTTTTTTTAATAATTAATATAGATATTGCCAATTTAATTATAAGGTATACTTTTGCAATGATATATATTATAAAAATAAATAAATAAATAAATAAGAGTGCCGATCGGCTCCCGGGGCCGGACCTATTCTCAGCGTGCTATTTTTTCAATTACAGGGAACAATTGCGTGCTCCCCGAACTACTCTTACTCTCTGGCGACATTAAGACTAATCCAGGCCCCACTACAACTTACACATGTCACCATACACAAAGACATAGACACAAGAGCACCATGAGACACATACAGAAGTATAATATTAACATATTACAGTACAACGTAGATGGCCTCACAAACAAAATCATGCAGCTTAGGGAATTCGTACACAAACAAAACATTCACATAGCACTTATACAAGAAACAAAACTAAAACGCACACCACAAAACACCCACCATCCCTGACTTCACGGCGATCCATCAAGATCGTACTGGGGGTAACGGGGGTGGACTCATCACTTACATACGTAAAAGCATTAGCTACACTGATGCTACCCAAAACATTACAAACACAATCCAAGCAGATAACACGATAGAAATACAGGCAGTTAACATTAAAACACGCGCAAAACACAACACCACACTAATCAACATTTACATCCCACCAGATAGTTCACCTCAGGTGCCAGTCAATTACAATCCACAGTTACACAATCTTGCCTCTCTCACTAATGTCATCTTAGGAGGAGACTTCAATGCCAAAGACACTAGTTGGTACCTGCACAACCAAAACAACACCAGAGGCGCCAACATAGCCACACAACTAAACAGCCTCTTCATTCTTAACAATACAGAAGAACATACACACATACCACATCAAGCAGGATACTCAAACTCCTCCCCAGACATAACGTTCTGTTCCCCCTCACTAGCAACACATACACAATGGAGAACAGAAAAACAACTGTCATCAGACCACCTGCCCATCATCATTACAACACATTCTACACTCTGCCCCAACAGCCTTAGGCACACTTACAGAAATTACAAGAAAGCTGATTGGGAACAGTTCAAAATACAGACTGAGGAACAATTCACCACATTAAACAGCACACCCATCATAAACATCGATACAACACAAGACATTTAATCAGATTATCAATAATGCAAACAAATACATACCCAAGGGCAACATTAGGAAATACAACCCAAATTACACTAGAGAAATAGCCCACCTCATAAGGCAACGTAACAACCTCAAACATAACACACAAACACCACACACAGAAGCCATAAAGCAGCAGATACAACAGCTCAACACAGAAATAAACAACAAACTCAAAGAAAAACAAACAAACATTCAGGGAATTCATAACAACACTAAACCACTCCACAGATACATACAGGCTATACAAGACTATAAACAGCATTACCCACTCTAACAGCGGCATTCACACCTCACACGCGGCTATCTGTCGCAGCCAAAAAATATCCCAACATACACAACAAGCTAACATTCTAGTTAATCACTACGCAAAGATAAGTCACTTAAACAGAGACAACAACCAGAAACACACAGACAGACAAACAGCCAGACACAAGAAAACCTACAGACTCGACACGACCATTACACCCTTCAATACAGAACAGACCACCAAGATCATCAAAAACATTAAAAATTCGAAGGCTACTGGACCAGACAACATATCTAACATACACCTTAAACACTTGGTCCCACAAGGAATACTAGCTCTCACAAATATCAGCACATATTCATACCAACACTGTATTATTCCTGACATATGGAAACAAGGTAAAATTATTACACTACTCAAACCAAACAAAAATCCAACAGAACCAGCTTCCTATAGACCCATTACTTTACTATGCACACCTTCCAAAGTAACAGAAAGACTAATCTTACAAATCACCAACCCACACATACCACTATCGCCTACTCAACATGGATTCAGACCTCATCACTCAACCACGACATTACTCACTAACCTGACGCAGCACATCATGGATGGCATCAACTCTAGAAGACCAGCTCAACGTACACTATTAGCAACAATAGACATTAGTAAAGCATTTGATGCTATCCCACGCTTCCCTCTCATAAACAAAATACTCAACACAAACATGCACAATAACACCAAAAGGTGGCTGAGCAACTATCTCTCAGGAAGATACTCACATGTCACATTTAATGGCAAGTCATCCAAAAACAAGCTTTTTCCGAATGGGGTCCCTCAAGGCTCTGTTCTCTCACCAACACTCTTCAACTTATACATGCATGACATTCCAACACCCATAGATAACAAGCTTACCTTATCATCATATGCAGATGATATCACTCTAACATCCACCCACAACAACATCGACACCGCTACAAATAACCTACAAACATACATAAACAGTATACAAGACTGGCTCACACACAATAGACTCAAAGTAGCGCCCACAAAATCAACCATCACCTTGCTTACAAGCAACACAAAAGAACACCAGGTAATTCCACAACTTACACTAAACAACATCAACATTCCACACACTCACAGAACCAAAATACTAGGTGTCACATACAACACATCATTATCTTTTGCAAACCACATTCAGGACATTAAAAACAAATGTACGTCAAGACTTAACACGCTTAGGGTACTAACAGGCACAAACTTTGGACACCAGCAGGAAACAACATCACTCATCTACAAACAATATATTCGCTCAGTTATGGACTATGCTAGCCCATGCGGCACCCATTATCTCAAACACACACATAAACACCTTACAAACAATACAAAACAACGCACTTCGTATCATTACAGGATGCACTCAAACAACACCAATAGAACACCTGCACACAGAAACAAAAATACTAAAAGTTAGGGAACATTTAGACATGAGGGGAACACAATTCATGGCAGCAGCGACAACTAACCCACAACACCCTTGCCATTACATGTACAATCATGCACCAACACCTCGCACCATTAAGGTAACACCAGAGAGACATTATAACCAAATACTCCATTCCATACCACGCCCCACAGACATCACACAGTACAGAAAACACACACACACACACCTAACCCACAAAGCACTGACACGACTCGGTCCGAATGCGGTCCTAGGTGCGAAGCCGCCACCCATTAACAGGTCAGAGATCAGCCTGAGCAGATCGGATCGAGTTAACTTAGCACGATTCCGATGTGGACATCACCCCAACTTATGGACATATAAACACAGACTAGACAACTCCATAGACGACACCTGCCACCTGTGCCAAGACACACCACAAACAATTGAACACATTATGATGGACTGTACCGCTCTAGCACAACAATGAACACAACACAACACAACATCACGAGTGCGCTGAACCTCTGGTCCACTCCGGAGAGGGTGATCGGTTACCTGCGTGCCGCCGGCTTGCTCGATCAGGGTGGGCTGATCGGCAACAACAACAACAACAACAACAACAACAACAACTGGTACTGGTTGCCATTCAGGATAGAAATTAACCAAAAGTAAATATCTCAATAAATAGGAATTTCCACCAAAATTAGTATAGAATAAAGTATTCTTATTTTTTTTCACTCTATCTCACTATGTAAATATCAATATCGAGTTTGGTGGATGTGTTCTACCAAATCTTAACTTTGCATTTATATGAAATTAAGATTTTTAATGGGAGGTGGCAGTGGCACAGCCAGGGTTAGTAGAAGAGGGAGAAAACTCCCATGAAAAAATTCCAAAAAATGCGATGGTATGATTTTTTTTTATACAGTGAGGCCTTGCATAACAAATGCCTTAAATAGCGAATTTTTGCTTAACGAATTACCTCCATAAGGCTCCATTGATTTAAGTAACTATTTTACCTTGCAGAACGAATTTGGTAATGAAAAACGTAATATGTTTTCTGTTCAGTTGGAGGTTGGTAGCTGTCGTGAGCAGTTGTGTACAATTGCTATCAATTTTTTTTTTAATTTTGCTTTACAGTGATTTATCATTATAATATTAATTAATATAGTGAGTAAATAATAATTAATGCTTTTAAGCATTATTAGTACTAAATAAAGTTAATTACAGTGCACATAATAAAGATAAAAAGTGAATTACAGTGAACCAAGTGGGCTTACGATAACACGTGTTGTTACAATAATACAACACAATTGCTCATTATTAAATTTTAATTTATTAGCTTTATAAGTGTATAAAACATGTAGTCATGGCCCCTAAAAGACCTTCATCATCTGCTAATGCTCCAAAGAAATCCAGGAAAACTATCAGTCTCCAGATGAAGCAGGACATTATTTAAAAAAGTGAATCTGGAACGAGCACCAAAGATCTTGCTGCTGAATATGGATTGTCTGCCAGTACAGTTTTGATGATTTTTAAGAAGGAAGAAATTATGAAAACTAAAGTAAGTGATGCTACAAGTAGACTTATTAAAGGAAGGGAAGCTATTGCTGAAATGGAGTGTGTTTTACTGATATGGATTAGAGAAAAGGAAATGATGGGGGAATCCATTACTAAGGCATTCATTAGTGACAAGGCAGTGCAAATATATGAACAAATTAAGGAATCCCTTCCAGCATTAGTTGAAAGATATGAATCATTCAATGCAAGTCATGGGTGGTTTGAAAATTTCAAGAGAACGTCAGGAATTAAGAACATTATAAGGCATGGTGAGGTTGCAAGTGCTGATACTGAGGGAGCAAAGGAATTTAAAATAGAATTTGCAGAACTTGTTGAGGAGGAGGATTATTTGCCTCAACAAGTTTTTAACACTGACGAAACTGGCCTATTTTGGAAAAAGCTACCGAACAGGACCTACATTACTAGAGAAGAGTCCAAACTGCCTGGCCATAAACCAATGAAAGACCAGTTTACTTTACTTATGGCTGGGAATGCATCAGGGGACCTGAAAGATTAAGCCTATGCTTGTGTATCATTCCCAAAATCCCAGGATATTCAAGCAGAAGGAGGTGAACCCATCTACTCTTGGGGTGTTTTGGCGACACTAAAAAGGCATGGGTGACAAGAACCCTATTTAATCAGTGGATTGTGAAAGTTTTTGGCCCTACAGCGCAAAAATACCTGGAGACCAATAAACTTCCTTTAAAGGTCTTATTGCTTCTTGACAATGCCATGGCCCATGACCCAGATCTGGACAAAATTGTCAAGACAAGTTTCAGCTTCATTACTGTGAAATATCTGCCTCCAAACACATCATCACTGCTCCAACCTATGGACCAGCAGGTTATTTCAAACTTCAAGAAGCTATACATGAAGTTCATGTTTGCTCAGTGCCATAATGCAACCTCCAGTGAGGATTCTGTAACCTTAACACAGTTCTGGAAGCAGCATTACAACATTTTGGAGGCTGTCAAGAATGTTGTGAGAGTATGGAGAGAAGTCTCAACAATTTGCATGAACTCTGCCTAGAAGAAGTTGTGGCCATCTGCTGTGCGTGATTTTGAAGGTCTTCAAACAGATGAACCAAACAAATGTAGAGGCTGAAATTGTCTAGTTGGGTCAAGACATGGGCCTTGAAGTCAATCAAGTGGACGTTGAAGAACTTCTTGCAGACCATGGAAAGGAGTTGACTGCACAAGATCTTCTGGAGTTGGCCAAGGAATCAGAGTCAGGGTCAGATGCTGGTGAGGAGGAGGATGAAACAGAAGAGAAAATAACTTCTGCTAAAATCAAAGAATTAATGTTACATTGGGGCAAGGTGAAGGCCATTGCAAGCAAGCACCCTAATGTTGGAGTTACTGAGCTTGCTATCTGTCATTTCGAAGACAAAGTCCTGCCATATTTCAGGGAATTTGCAGAAAGCAAAAAGAAACAGAGAAAAATTGACAGCTACTTCAAGACTACAACAGCCCCCACTGCTTCAACTTCGACATCATCTGTGGATGTGGTTGATCCTGATGACCCTCAACCAGGTCCAACTGGCAATAGGACACCCAGGAGAGAATCATTTGACCTCCCAGATGTCCTAATGGAAGGAGATTCTCCTTCCAGAAACCATTAATTCCCATCCTCCTCCAAGCCTCATCTCTAGCCCACTCAAGCTCATCACCTTCAAGACCAAGGTAAATAAAAATATTTTTATTTTTAACTGCGTTTAATTTATTTATTTAGCATGTTTATTTAAAATATATACATAGAATAACATTAATATAACAATAAGAACACACTACACTAAAAAACCTTTAAAAAAAGGTAAACAAGTGCAAAAAGGGTCAAAATTTGGGCTCTGGAACAAATTACTGAAAATCCCATTGAACTAATGCATTGCATAATGAATTTTTCAGTTAATGAATGACCTTCTAGAATGAATTAAATTCATTATGCAAGGCCTCACTGCATTTTGAATTATATAGTTTTTTAGGTATTTCTTTACTATTACACCAGTCTCTGGTAGAAAGTTTTAAAAGCTGGTTTTCAATGTTAAAGACATGACTTAAAATGGGTATAAAAATAGGTTAGGTTAGGTTATTTTAGGTTAGGTTAGGTAAAAAAGGATAGAAAGTTTTAAAAGCCTTAAGCTTCAATAACTCTAACAAATCATTTGTGACGGAAATGAGTATAATTTTTTAATTCAGCATATTGAAAAACATTAAAACTTTCTACCAGAGACTGGTGTAATAGTAAATATTTACCATTTTTTACTATGGTAAAAATTTTATAGTGGGCACACTAGGGGCCCTTCGGCCCATCTGGGTGGCTCCACTGTTAATATAAACAAACCATAAATACAGTTATATGCAAAATTAAGATACAATTGATCTCTGCAAATTGCAGATTGTCACACATCTAGTAAGTATACATTAACTTCAAAACTTTGGATCTTGTAGATCATTCATCAATACCACTACCGTACTAACAATAGTTTTGCAGACCTAAAGGATCAGGTTGTCTACGGTTCACATATGTACCTATATAGCTATAACCTGACTATAATTAACAAAAATATCATGACAACCTAACCAATCATCAAGGACATACAGTTGACCTAACCAGGCATTCAATTGGGTGCTGAGGTCAGGGAATAAGAAAGAACATTACCCCCAATATTTCACGATAAACCTTTTTAACCAATTTTTAACCAATTTTATCTGACCAATCAGAGACGTGCATTTTGAATCTCCAATAATGCATACTCATTCCAAAATCCTTATTCAGTTCAGTTTTCACTATGGTTTGTCTGGGGTGTCATCTGGATTACTTATAAAAAAGAAGACAGTGCTAAAGTTTTCTTTACTAGTCACGGTGTTTTACCTACTTGTGTTATTTGTCCGCAGTGTGGTCATGAGTGTAATTATAGAGAAGTTGCTGACCAATATTATTACAGAAGATTGACTAGGGACAAGCGGTAAAAAATTGCGAAAAAACGTGGGTTAGGTTAGGTTAGGTCTGAACCAAAACATATTTTTCTGGTGTTTTTTGGTGTGATTTGTTCAAATCTGAACTTCGTTTCTTTGGGAAATTAGCCATTTTTGAGAAATTCTCAATTTTAAAATTTCTCAAAAATGGCTCATTTCCCAAAGAAACTAAGTTTAGATTTGAACAAATCGCACCAAAAAAATACCAGAAAAATGTGTTTTGGTTCAGAAAGGAGAAAAAGCACTAAAATGAATAATTACCAAAATATTTTAGGAAAAAGAGTCGCACTTGACATGATGTCACGTCAAATGGATATCATTAATTAAAATTCCAGAAGCAAATATCTCCATAAATATGATCAACTGAAAATTTTTTTACTTAAAGGAAAGGTTTAATTTATTATTTTCTACACATTAAAATAATTTTTGGTAATTATTTGTTTTTTGACCCAGTCTCTTTTTATGAGAGCAAACTTTTCTGGTCAATTTTGAGGTGTTCTGCACGAATCTGCCATCCGTTTCCTGTGCAAATGAGTAGTTTTTGAGGTAATTTTTTACTATCAGTCCGGTCTCTGGAAACTGAAAATAAAGTTTACCATAAGACTCTTTATATTTTTTTAAACAACTTTTATTAAGTACAATATGAAGGCAAATGCCGATTAAAGCTATAAAATTAATGTTACGAAATTATTTTTTTGAGCGATAAAATCGCGGATCATTTTTGTGAGTGATAAAATGACTGATCCCACAAAGGTTAGGAAGGTACCGCTAACAAAATTGGGTGGTTTTGACCTGAACTCATAACATTTTAGTGTCACGGTGGCGTCGGTTTGCGATGGTTATAATTATTCACTGTGTTTAACTTCATGCAAATTTTTTGATGATGAAGAGGCTGAATTTAATTTTTATATAGAACACGGTGTATTGCTAAAAGAATTTATATGCCCTAAGAAAAACAAGGAAAGGTTGTTTGTGGTAATAAGTATACAGGTAAGAGTAGTACCTAAAAGTAGGTTAGGTTAGGTAGGTTAGGTTAGGTTAGGTTAGGTAGGTTAGGTAGTATAGTTTTACGGTATATATAATATATACAGTGAATATATAGTGTTCGTTTTACTACATATATATAAATATATATATATACCTTTTAGGTCACTCATGTTGGCTATTTCTACAATTTATATATCAATGGATTCGTTTTTACATCGTGAATGCGCCCTAATAGTCTCTACTGAAGGAATTACCCGCATTTTAGGGTATTTTTTCACACTTATACCCCAAAACAAACTTCCTCTCCTAACTTAGTTTTGGGCCAGTTCCCTCACTTGAGACTATCCAAATCGCATTCCTGGTGTAATAACGAATCCATTGATATATAAATTATAGGAATTGAAGAGACCGGAGTGATAGTAAAAAATTACCGTTTTTGAGATATCATCATTTTGAAAACTCCGCATTTGCACAGGAAACGGATGGCAG
>JAJOZX010005572.1:300000-309735 GCA_023014485.1 Bathynomus jamesi | reverse complement strand
TTGTTACATAAATTTCTTATGTTCTTGTGGTTCGGAACCCCCGTAAAATTGTAGGTCCCCTCCGCCACCACGGAGGACATACACATACACAATTACGAACACAGTTAGGTAGACCAGCCATGAGTGGATCCTAGGGTCTTTGTTGGTCTGAAACATTATAACATTATATGTTACTGTCAGTAACAGCACACATTGTCACACTCACCCTCATTCTAAAAACTGTCCGTTCTGTGTACTTTAGAAAGTAAGGTTAAAAACAGGATTAAACGTACTCTGAATATAAAGTAATTAAAGAGTACCCTACACTTCGTACGCTGAAGGTACGTTGAGAGTACAGTGAAAAATATTCTTTAATTTAGTTTAGTTTTATCATGAAGAGAATTGTTTCATCTACTCTCGGTCTACTTTCGTCCTACTGTCATTGTACTCTCGGGATCAATGAAATAAAGTCACCCCCCCAGCCTTCTTTAGTTAGCTTTATAAGGTTAACTAACGAAAATATCACGACCTAACCTAACCAATCGTTAGGTCAACTGTACGCCTTTGACGATTGGTTAGGTCGTTATATTTTCGTTAGTTAGCCTTATAAAGCTACCTAAAGAAGCTGGGGTGGCTTTCTTTCATTGATCCTACTCTTGAAATACTTTAAATACTTTAAATACTTTATATTTTACAAAGTATTTTATTCATCTTTCTAACTCTCGATTCTAAAGTACATAGAATAGACAGTTTTTTAGAGTATGCATACACTCACACCCCGCACTATATATATATATATATATATATATATATATATATATATATATATGAAAATTCATCATATATATATATATATATATATATATATATGATGCAAACCACAAGGAAAAAGAAAATTATTCCAAGCCTTTTCTTTTTCCTTGTAAATTTGCATCATTCATTCATTTCACATGTTTAATTGTGAAATCCATCCCATTTATATATATATATATATAGATATATATATTATATATATATATATATATATGTTTGTCCTTTAAATAGCGTGCGACAAATCCGTTCTCTGTAAATTTTAAACGGTGTGGGAGCGAGTTCTGCATTAGAGAAAAGATCGATAAAACCAAACAGGACGGTAAGTTGGCAATTTTCACTTCGCGATTTCTGACATCTCTTTTAAGATATTTCTTTCCTCTTGTTGGTGTCAAGCCTTCCTCTATACTTATGCGCTGGTGGGAGGCGACCGTAACCGCTATTTGGTTTGGTTGAATAAGGTCGCGCCAATCACAAAGGGGTGGCGGGGCTTAGACACTTAAACAATGCCGCGATTGGCCTTCCCATTGTGCGACGTGACGTAATCAATAACAGAGCTTGTACATTTACCACGTTTACAAAGGCGACTTAGAGCAGTGGATTCAGTGTGGCTGGAGACTCTAGCCTACTAAGAACGTTGGGTCTTCGTTCTAAGATCGAACATTCCGTTTATCACATGGGTTTTCCCGAAGTTCGTATCGGACAGCTGTCATTAATTTGCGCTGCAACAAATTCATATGATGAATATTTACTCTTTATCGCTAAAAATTCAGATTTTGTGTATTGCAACTAAAAATATATTAAGATAAATACATATATATACCTACGTCTTTATAATATATAATGAAATTACTTTGGAAATATGACAAAATATTTCCCTTATCTAATTTCTCACACATATATATATATACACACAACAGCATAAAATTAATTTGATATAGTTTATACATAGGCATTACTGACTGAACAATTATATTCTTATAAATTACTATAATAATACTAATAATAATAATAATAATAATAATATTAATAATGAAAACATTTAAAAAAATAATAAAAATATGTTCTAATATTAAATAAACCCAAAAAGTAAATAACAACATAAAACAAGAACAAAGAAGAACAATATAGCAGAAGAACAGAAGAACAGGGAAAGAACATTCACAGTATGAGTGAAAAAGACCATATCAAGCGACCAATGAACGCTTTCATGGTTTGGTCAAGAGGTCAAAGACGGAAAATGGCTCAAGAAAATCCCAAAATGCACAACTCTGAAATATCAAGCGATTAGGTGAGATTATAACCACTTTCCATTCAATTTTGTTGTTCCCTCCTATCACTATATATATATATATATATATATATATATATATTATATATATATATATATATATATATATATATATATATATATATATATATATATATATATATATATATAATCCTAGAATGCTAAGATATATATTCATTATTATTATTATTAATGCTATATTTATGCGTTATGTTTTAAGAGTGGAGTGTATACTATTCTTAATCAGTCCCCCCCCCCCCCCCCCCCTCCGTTTTGCATGACCAATCATCTACGTCTTTTCGAACGAAGATCGCTGGTATTTTAGCTTTATATACAATATATATATATATATATATATATATACATGCTACAAGAGCCAAGGTCATGTGACAGAGGGGACCTTAACGTGAAATTCGAACCATGGGTCACTTTATCATCTGAAAGCAAATGACAGAAATTAACCCCTCTAAACCTTGCTGATCAGTATACATTGCGAAATTTAAGTTTAATTAAGGAAAAGATATAGGATATGGGTATATTGGGTACATTGGGTTTACACATGGGTTATTCATCTTATGAGTTACAGCAAGCTCCTCAATAAAGCGATTAATCCCTATTTAGAATGAAATATTTTACATACGCAAAATATACTTAATAACTTAGTCTTAAAAAGGGATTTATCCCTTTATTAAAGAGCTTCTGTATAGCTCATTAATATGAACAATCCGGTTACCAACTCAGTATATACTGTAACATAGCAACAAAGATCTATACTTTGAATTCTGTTCGCTGTGTCTACTTTCAAATTGAAAGTAGCAATGAGCTCAATTGTATTATTCTGTTATTCTGAAGGCAAAATATTTAAAAAATAGGTTTCGTAGATTGAAGGTTTATGGAAATTAATGTGAAAGGCTTTTTCTTTTAATCTTTAAATATGTATTTTGTGGATTTTTTTAAAAAAATTTCTGAATTTCACAGGACCTTTCTTGTCTAGAATTGAATCGTTCGATCTACTTTTGATCTACTTTCGATCTACTAACGATATATTCTTCAAATACGTTGATATATACGGAGTATATTTCAGTTCATATATATATATATATATACTTTAGATTTGAAAGCAGACGCAGCGGACAGGATTCAGAGTGTGTATATAGATTATAGATATATATATAGATTTTTTTTTAAGCATGAGAGTATATATATATATATATATATATATATATATGGAAGAAATTTTTATGCGGTTAGGTCAGGTCAGGTCATGTGGTATAAAAAAATTAATGTAAAGAAAAAGATTTTAGCACGAAATATATTTTATTTTTGCTATGAATTCGTTTTTTTTATTATACTTACTTCTGTCTATTTATTTTTATTTGTCCGTCCGTCAATCTGTTGCATGCTTCGACGCCACAAATCCCTCGATGATCGAGAAATGGGATATACGCTCAATTCTCTATGCAGCGCTATTTATACTAATTCAGTAATGATTAAAATTTTCAGTACATTATATATATATATATATATATATATATATATATATATATATATATATATATATATATATATATATGAGTATTTAAAAGTCTGGAGATTTCCGCCGAATAATAATAAAATAATAATAATAATAATAATAATAATAATAATAATTTTTATGCCTTTTTAATATATATATATATATATATATATATTTATCTTATATTAAAATATTAAAAATTAATTTTGAAAATCTAAATAAAAGCATAAGGAAAAATTTCTGTCTTCATATTTTTCAAAGTAGCGATATAACGAATATAACGAATGTAGTAATTTTTAATTACTTAGAGACAAATTTCGGCTAAAAATAACAATAGTTTTTAAACTGTTTAGGTACAATTATGTAAAGAACCATTTTTAATTTTCTGGAGGATTTACACTTCAAAATCCCCCCCAAAAATATTAAAAAAATAACTGCGTGTTTGTTCATCAATAGTTAATGACAGGTTTTTTTTTCATATTTTAAATATGAAAGAAAAATATATTTAAAAATTTACAAAAATTTGATTTGAAATTACACCAATTTCCTTCATAATGGTCTCAATATATAGTACATAATCGCGGTAAAAGTGTGTATTGAGGTGTAACTGTATATGTGGTGAAAAAAATTACAAAAGTAAAATATAGTTATTTTTTTTGCGGGGTTTGACTTTATATATTTTATATAAAGTCATTACTTTATATATATATATATATATATATATATATATATATATATATATATATATATATATACAGAGCTGGAAAGTAACTCAGTTATACAAGTAACTGAGTTACTGGAGCAGTTATTTTTTTTAGTAACTTGACAAGTAACTCAATTAATTTCGAAAAAAGAGTAACTAATATTTTAACACAATTACTTTCCACGAGTAACTCGTAACTTTATAAGTTAAAATAAACGTTTCGTTTGACACGCAATTTTGAGCTTGAAAGTCTCTAACGCGGCAGCATGACATGCTGTAAACAGTCGACGGTGAAAATACTGTCTAAAACTCTAACTGTTGTTCGCTCTTTGGCGCTTGTCAGGTTCACGTTGTTCACGCGTGCAAGTAGTATAATTTTCGTGAATTCGCTTATGCAGCCGTTTCCGATTCGTTAAAAAGTGATTGAAACGTGTCACATCTTAACTACTTTTCAAGCCAAGTTTTTCGATTCGTCGAAATCTATAGCGAAATAAACTAAAACTTTAGTCAGCTCATAAGTTCTTCTTAAGCTTACTAAGAAACATGGCTAAAGTATTTTAAGTCGAATTTTTTGGCTGCGAACAAACACAGTAAATAAACATAACATCAATGAAGCCCTTCCTCATAAGATTTAACACGGGTCTCCCTTAGATTATAGAATTCTAAGATATTAATCTTAGATTATAGAAAAAGTAAACACAACAAGAAGTAGGACCTTTACAAAACGCAAAAAAATGTTTATGACATTAACTAAATGTCTCATTTTTTTGGCGGGGAAAGGCCCCAAGGTTCCATTTACTCTTAACAAAATCTGAAGTTCGAATCCATGTATTTTTAAAATACTAACTGTCATTTAAAAGGTTTGACAGTTCATTGCAAAAATACTAACGAACGGCCAAGAGTAAGTATGCTTAGTGAACTGATGTTTCTTTTATATATTGTTGGGGAATCTAAGGAATTATTTTCGTCAGCCTCTGAAATCGATTACAAATGACTAAACTTGAAACAATTTGGAATAAACTTTGGTACAAATGTTTATAAATTGATTAAAAGCTAAATAAGAGTGACTGGTTCGTTGTTTGTAAACATGACGAACGGATCGTGAAAGTCCCATCCTCGACAAACGGACAGTATATAGCAAAAATGGACGGAGTAATATTTGAATTTTATTTTGCCAATTTTTTCACAAACTCTATATACAACCATAATTTATAGTTACCATTAACGAGAACTATTTCTATTAATCTTGTTTATTAGTGATAATTAGTAATTAATAGCGTTATCCTTTATACATAAAATATATAATTATTTCTTTGCGTAGTCATTGTCTTTTTAAGAGAGATATTGCTTTACATTTGAAATTTACTTTCTTTCTTAGTAAGAGCCTACTTCATAATCCTTGTTGGCCACAATGACTGTGCACAATCAAGAATATTGTTTCATTGTTTAGTGATCGTAATTTTCTTTGCTATAATTTTAGTGAATTTATAAAAAAAATATATCTTGGAAAAAAAAATTAACTTAAGGAGTTCCTACTTGTTGTCCCTTAGAGAGAGAGAGAGAGAGAGAGAGAGAGAGAGAGAGAGAGAGAGAGAGAGGAGAGAGAGAGTAAAGGAAATACGTGCTTCTTTTATGCCTTAAATTATGAGAAGTGGGAACAACAGAAATGAGAGACAAACGCGTATAACTGCTTAATTTCAATGGTCTCTCCTCTCATCTTTCTAAGCGGAAATGTCGTCGTTCTGCCTTTAGTATAGCGAGTTCTTCCCTATAAATATCAATTCTTTCGTGATCAGTGCCCACGTTAGTGACTCTTTTCTGATAATGCCAGAAGATTTTTAGTCTTAGAGTCTCAGAGAAGACAGAAAAAGGGTTAAAGGAAATCCGTTGTCTTCATGAATAGAAGGTCCCAAGGATCGAACCCCACAAATGTTGTGAGTGTCCTTCATACTAGACAAGAAAAGTGACCGAGTACATGTAATTGAGCCCGGTCATTCGTATGCGCATTACGCTTCGGATTTTCCTCGTTCTTCTCCAAAAAAAAAAAAAAAAAAAAAATTATATACACACACACACACACATACACACACACACACACACACACACACACACACACTTAAATCACTGCTATATTTTTTCCACTTACTTATTTAAGAACATAAACACGCTAAAATTAGCTAACTCTTTGTAAATGAACAAAGCAAATCAATTATAATGAATACACTGTACGAGATAATTCTTTATCAGCTTATCTTTATACTCCGCCACAACTACATGTGAAATAGATAACATTAATGTGAGGGTGGGTGTGATATCAGCTATCTATTGAGAATAGAATTTTTATAACAGGAAATTATCAGTTTATCAGTACAGTGAAACTAAATTTCTGTGATTTAAGAATAAAGTGTGTGTGTGTATATATATATATATATATATATATATATACTGTATTACTGTTCAAAAGTTTGGAAACATCACTAAAATTGACCAAACAAATGCTCCATATTCTAGTTTAAATCTAGAATTTGGCAACAAATATTCCTAAACAGCATAATTTTACTTGTTCACGTTACGCATGCGCAATATAAACAGTAACTACAAGGTTATCGGATAATTATCTGAAAGCATTCTTACGACTACATAACTCAGGTATGTTATTCTTTGTTCTTTTCATCGAAAATCTATTTTAGGTTACCGGTTTTTCATTCTTCGTTTAACTACTTGAGAAAAGTTGTGTTTATCGAAAGTTTCAGATATAGGCCTAATAGTGGTTATGTAATGTGTTTTATAAACATTCCTATTTTTTTGTATCATGTATCAAAATAAAGAGTCCTTGAACTCTTTCACAGGCGGATTCAACTGATATTTTTCGCCTGCAATGACTCCAGTACGACAGATATCACACGTTATCCGCATAAAGATCGCGAAACATCGCACATTTCTGTAAAAACGGTGTGGGGCACTATCAAATGCCATCTTGAGACAGGGTGAACTAAAAACAAACAACGAAAAATAAGGCCAAGAAACACTACAAAATCTCACGACCAGTACTTGAAGGATATGTGCCTAAGAGATAGAAGACAATCGAGTCGTAGTTTGTAGCAGGACTTTATTTCCTCACAGGGGAATAACGCTTCGGCTGTAACAATACGACGTCGATTGCAGGAGGCAGGGTTGCACAGAAGCGTTACTGCCAAAAACCAAACTTGATACCAGGAAACAAGTCTAAAAGGGTAAAATATGCACGAAATCATGCTCACTGGACGTCGAGTGACTGAGCGAAGGTTCCGTGGACAGACGAATCAAAATTTAAAATTTTGGGGTCTAAAAGAAGAGAGTACGTACGACGGTGGAATGGTGAAAGAGGGATCTATCTATGTTTAGGGGTCCATAAGGTCATCTGGAGTTGGCTCGCTTGTGAAAATCGATGGTACTCTAAACAAAGAGAAGTACAAGCAAATTCTTCGAACTGTATACTGTCCCAGATGGAAGGCATTTGATTGAACAAAGGTTCATCTTCCAACAAGATAACGACCCCAAACACACGGCACGGACTGTAAAAACATATTTGAAGGGGAGAACTAAAAATTATGGAATGGATACCATAGAGCTCCGACATGAATCCATTTGATGCTAAATCGTACTATGAAGACGCTGAGAAGGATAAATTGGAGCCACCTAATAATGAATAACTGTGAAAAGACTTGCAGAAAATTTGGACGAATATTCCACCATCAATGGTAAAGAAATACAGTGACAGCATCATTAACAGAGTTCAACTGTTATAAGGGCAAATGGGGACACACTAAATACTGATATATATATATATATATATATATATATATATATATATAATATATATATATATATATATTATATTGTCTATATAATTATTCAGTAAAAAAATAATATACATTTGTATGTATTTTATACTCTACTGCCTCATTCAAAATGTATATACGGACCGATGATGGCTATAAATACCCATATATTACTGGTGTTTCCAAACTTTTGAACAGAACTGTGAATATATATATATATATATATATATATATATATATATATATATATATATGAACAGAAGGACCAACACAACGGCAAACATTTTCATTTATTTTTTGTACTTCAGACGTTTCGACAAATCTTTTGTCATCATCAGTGAATTAAGTCTTAAAACCTTAAAACAAAAGTTAAAAGTGAAAATTACATCAATACAATATTAAAACCATGTATTGCATCAATACAAAATTAAAATCATTTAAATTTCATCACTACAAAAATTAAAATTAAATTAAATTACCTCGATAAGTAAATACACAATGTTTACATCAACCTCCATACTTGGCAAAGCCTAAGAGAAAACTGTATGGTCAGAGGATTAGAAAGTATATGTCTATGAGAATCGGTTGGTTAGTTAAAAGAGCTGTAATTTGTAGGATGAACTATTATTGTTAATGGAGGGTTTATTTCTATAGATGTACAAAGATTCTAAAATTCGGAGTTCTGTGAGGTTATTGGATCTAGTTAAAATTTCAAACTGAGTTTAGAATTTTAGAATCTTTGTACATCTATAGAAACAAACCCTCCATTAACAATAATAGTTCATCCTACAAATTACAGCTCTTTTAACTAACCAACTGATTCTCATAGACATATACTTTCTAATCCTCTGACCATCCAGTTTTCTCTTAGGCTTTGCCAAGTATGGAGGTTGATGTAAACATTGTGTATTTACCTATTGAGGTAATTTAATTTAATTTTAATTTTTGTAGTGATGAAATTTAAATGATTTTAATTTTGTATTGATGCAATTTTCATTTTGTTTTAAGGTTTTAATTTTAATGGTTTTAATATTGTATTGATGTAATTTTCACTTTTTACTTTTGTGTTAAGGTTTTAAGACTTAATTCACTGATGATGACAAAAGATTTGTCGAAACGTCTGAAGTACAAAAAATAAATGAAAATGTTTGCCGTTGTGTTGGTCCTTCTGTTCATCTGTAAGCTCCGTTTCCCTAAGGAGAAGTCAATAGCTTTGATATCTATATAATATATATATATGTATATATTATATATATATATATTTCGGGTGTCTTTAAAGGTCACTTGAAATAGTTCCTCGTTCAGGAATTTAAAATTTTTATTGAAACAAAATTTATTATTAATTATGATTAAATTTTTGCATTGTATAAGAGAGTTGGGAGTTGTTACATGATTATATACATGTACAGTTTCAGAAAAATGTTCGCCTAGAAATATAAAATTTGTATAAAGCATAGAAAATTAGTAATCAAAATGATTGGCTTTAGTTTTTGGAATTTTATTAGTGTCACTGAAGAGAATAAAATAGTCAAAGAAATACAGAATATTATACCAATTAGAAATTTCTTGTGATTTTTAGAAATTTTACGTTCCTTGGCGAATTTTTTTCGAAAGT